>PGFX01000100.1:0-19875 GCA_003612995.1 Prototheca bovis | reverse complement strand
CTTCCCCCCCCCCCCCCCCCACCCCCCCCACCAAAACCCCCCCCCCCCCCCTCCGCTCTCCCAAAAGCCGGTTCCGCCGACCGTCCCCTTCGAGCCCCTCCCCTTCTCTCGTTCGCTTTCCGCCCCAAACCGCGCTCCCCCGCAACCCCCCGACCGTTCGACGCCGCGTCTCGAACGCGGCCTGCGCATCGGTTCGCGTCCGCGCCGCCGCTCCGGTGCCGCCCGGTCCGTGGGGAGCGCGCGCGCGCGCGCGCGTCCCGCGAGCCGCTCGCGGACGCGAACCGCGACGGCCCACGACGACCCCTCGCCCCCCTCTCCCCCCCCCCTCCCCCACCCGCTCCCCGCCACTCCCCCGTCCCGCCGGCACCGCACCCCGCGCGGCGATCAGACCCTTCACCGCGGCCCGCGCGAACGTCCACGGACGCGAGATTCCTGACATGGAGACCCCTGCGCGGACAGCCCTCGCGGCAGACGTGGGTCGGCCCGTAAAGGGGCACAGGCCTCCGCCGCGCGGCGGGTCGCCGGCACCGGCGACCGACGCTTGGCGGTCCGGAGCGCGCGCGCGAAAGGGCGCGCGGCGCGGCGCGGGGCGAGGGGCGCCGCGCAAGAGCGCCCGAGCGCCAGAGACGCCGACCCCGCGTGTCAAACGCGACGCGCACGTCGCAGTTCCACCCCCCGCGAGACATGCCGCGTTGACGACCAGCGGCCAGATCCCGCGACGATGGAGGGCGAGGGCGGCAGCCGCGCCTCGTCCTGCGCGCCCTTTTTCCGGGACAAGCTCCGCGCCTGGCTGGACGTCCGAGCGGAAGCTTGGGTCGAATTCGAAGGATCGACGTCATGGTATGTCCATCCGCGCGGCGAAAGAAAACGGGGGAGGAGCCAAGGGCGCCGGCGAGCGAAGGACGCGGAAGCGCACGCGGGGAACGGAGGAGGGGGGGGGGGGGAGGGGGACGCGGAGAGGGACGGAGAGGGGCAAGGGCTGGGTGCGCCGGCACCGGGCGCGCCGCCGGCGTCGCAGTCCCGTACCACGACATCTCTCTGGACATGGCTTCCACACGCACATCACGCTATCGCTCTCCGCTTCGCTCTCTTCCCAACTCTGCTCCGTTCCTACCTCGCTCGCCCCGTTATGTCCCCGTCCACGACGGACCCTCTTCGCCACCCCCCCTTCGTCCCACCCTCCCCCCCCCCCCCGCATCGCGACTCGCCACCGACCGCTCCCCTCCCCCCCCTCTCCCCCACTCCTCCGTTTCCACCCTTCTCAGGGAGTCGTTCGAGCGGTTTGTCGACTCGCAGGGTCCCTGCGAGATCGTCTTCCGCAAGGACGCCAAAGGCCTCGTGCGCGTAGCCGGCGCCGAGGACGCCGCGCCTCCCGTGGCCTCGCTGCGCTTCCTCAAGGGCCGCCCGGGGCCCCTGACCGCGCGCTCCGCTCCAGAGGCCGTGGTGATCACCGAGCTCGGCTGCGACGGCGACGCAGACGCGGCCCTCGCGCGCCTCGCCGCCGATGCCTTCGTCCCGATGCTCCGCACGCTCGCCACCCGCGGGCCGGCGACGCCCCCAAAGCAAGAGGCCCGCGGGCCCGAGACGGACGCGGCGGCGAGCGCCTCCACCCTCGCCGCGGCCGCGGCCGCGCTCGCGCCTCAGCCCTCCAAGATCGTCGCGCAGTGCCTCGCCGAGACGCTCAGCGGCTTTGCCGAGGCGCACGGCTCGGCGGCCCCGGAGGGCGAAGACTGGCGCCGTGCCGCGTTCGCGTCGAGCGGCGCAGACGCAGCGGCTGCCGCCCCCGCCTCCGGCTCGGCGCGCCGCGCCTGCGCACTACCGGCGCCGGGAGCGCTCCTCGCCTCGCCGGACGTGCTCTCCGGCCTCCTGCCGCCGTCCCCCGAGCAGCTCGCGGCCGCCGAGGAGGCCGTCGCCTCATGGACGCGCCGCCTGCTGACCGCCAAGGCGGCGGGCGCCATCCTGCCGGGCGGCGCGCGCCGCCTCTCGATCGCGGCGCTCGTCGAGGCCGATGGGGCCGCTCAGAGCTCGGTCGACCGCGCCTCCTCCACCTGCTTCCGCCCGAGGGCCGGTGACGGCGACGCGGCCTCGCTGCGCCGCGCGCTCGACGCCCTGGACGCGCGTGCAGCCGAGCTCGCGCGCGTCGTCGACGAGGCGCGCTCGCCGCGCGCGGTCGCGGTCGCCGCCATGGTCGGCGACCCGCGCCTCGCGTCCGCCTACGCTGACGCGCTGGCCGCGGTCGAGGCCGAGGCCGCCGCCGCCCGCGACGCCGCGCTCTGCGCCGCGCCGCTGCGCGCCGCTGCCGACGCGATCGCCGACGAGCTCGCGCCGCTCGAGGGCGTCCCGCGTACGCTCGCCGTCGCCGTCCGACGCCTTGGCATCGCTGGTGCGCGCTGCCCGGCGCTCGCCGACGACTCGCCCGCCGCCCGCCTGCTGCTGCTCGCCGCCGCCGCGGCCGCCGCGGGACGCGCGCGCGGGCGCGCGTGGGGCGCCGACGCCCCGGAGGCGGCCGACCCGGCCTCGCTCCCGGCGCTGCAGGAGGCTCGCGACGCGCTCGAGCGCTGCGCCTCCATCATCGAGGGCGAGGAGCGGCGCAGGAACATCGTCCAGGACGCGAAGAGGGGCGGAGGCGGCGACGCCGGGATCGGCGTCGCGGGAAGCGCCGCCGCCGCCGCCTCGGACGGGCGTGCCGCTCCGCTCCCGTCGGCCAGGGCGGCGCTCCCGACCTCGGCCGCGCTGATCGATCCCGTGCTCGTGCGGCTCGAGGACCTCGCGATCGCCGCCGCCGGCGCCGCCCGCGTCGAGCGTCTCGATCGCGTCGACCCGGGCGGCTCGAGGGGCTCCGAGGTCGCCGCCGCGCTCGCGGCCGCGCGCGCCGACGTCGAGCTCGCGGTGCGTGCGCTGCGCGCAGTCGAAGGCGACCCCACCGACCCGCGCGCAGAACTCGTCGGCGCCCGCGTCGCCGCCCTGCGCGCCGCGCTGGACGCCGCCGACTCGCGGGCGCGTGCGGCGCTGCGCGCCGCCGTCGAGAGCTCCGACGGCGCCCTCGGCGCCCTCGCGGCGCTCGCGACGTTCGAGCGCGCCCTCGCGCCGGAGAGCCTGCGCCTCGAGGCCGCCGGCGTCTCGCGCCGCGTCTCGACCCTCCTGGCGGCCGAGCTCGCCGCGGCCCGCGCCGAGTTCCGCGCCGAGCGCGCCACGCCCCCAGGCGCGGCGGGCTTGCCCCCGCACGCGGCCGCGCTCGCCTGGGCGCGCGAGCTCGCGGCGCGCGTCTCCGCGCCGGCCGCCGCCGCGCGCGCGGCCTTTGATGACGGCATCGACGCCGCGCTCGCGACCGTCCTCGCCGACGTCGACGAGCTCGTCGAGGCCTGCGCCGCCTTCGAGCGCCGCGAGCACAAGGCCTGGTGCCGCGGCGCCGCCGAGCTCGCGAGGCGCTCGCTGCGCCGCCCCCTGCTCCGCATCGAGGCGACCCTCGTCGGCGACGAAGGGAGGGCAGAGGTCGCGGAGAAAGAGGGAGAGGACGGGAAGAGGGAGCTGGAGGGCGGAGCTGCCGACGGCCGCGCGGGCCGCCGAGGCGCGGCGACCCAGCAGCGCGCCCCCGGAGCCTCGTCCCCGCCGCGGTCGGCGGATTCGGCGGACGGCCTCCGGACGCCGGCCGCCTCGGTCTCGGGGCGGCATCCCGCCGCGACCAGCGGCACCGACCCGCTCTCGACGATGGCGCCGAGCTCTGGCACGCCCGGGACGACCGGCCACGGCGCGTCGGCCGCCGCGACGCGCTCGGGCGGCCCCTCCCCCGCCTCGGGCCGTCCGGCCACCCCGGCCTCGGCCCACCCGACCGCGTCCGCATCGCCGCGCCACCGCGCGCTCGTGCAGGCGCACACCAACCTCGACCCCGCGCTCGAGGGCCTGCTCCTCGAGCTCGGCGCCATGGCGCGCCTCGAGCCGCCGCCCCCCGTGCCCCCCGAGGTGGCCGAGCTCGGCGCCGCCGCAGAGGGCCTCCGCGACGCGCTCGCGCGCCTCGGCGCGCTCTGCGCCGCGTGGGACGACGCGCAGGATGCGCTGGACGCCTCGATCGCCGCGCTGCTCGCCGAGCCGCTCGCGGCCGTCGCGGCAGCGCTGCGCGAGGGCGCCGAGGACAGGCGCTGGGACGACGGCGACCTCTCGCCCTACGTCGAGCGCCTCGCCGAGGCGCTGCGCGGCGTGCGCGAGCCCCTCGACGCGCTCGAGGCCGCCAAGGAAGCCGCGCGCCTCGCCGCCGACGGCTGGCTCCGCGTCGAGCGTCGCGAGGCCCAGGCGGGCGGCCCGGGAGCTGCCAACGCGGGCAGCGGCCGCGCCGCCCTCAGCGGCCGCGAGCTCCTCGCGCCTGGCCTCTCGCTCTCGGTCGGCGGTGCCTCGGCCCGGGAGGCCGCCGCCGCAGTCGGTGACGACCCGGCCGAGGCCCGCGCCGCGGGAGGCGAGGAGCCCGGCGCCGACGCGCCCCCATCCTCGGTCTCGCGCTTCGAGAGCGTCTTTGGGCTGCTGGTGCGCGCGCCGCAGGGCCAGCAGCCGACGTTGGCCGACCTGCGCTCTGCCGCCTCGCGCTGCGCCGTCGCGCTCCGCGACGACGTCGCCGCCTCGACGCGCGCCGTCGTCGAGGCGCTCGCGTACGCTCGCCTCGCGGTGCCGGGCGTCGACGACCAGGCCGGACGCGCGCGTGGAAGCGAAGGCGCCGCGCGCGGGTCGCCCCGCGCGGGCGACCACCGCGGCGAGGGGCCGTCGCACGGGAGCGAGGGCACCGCACGCGGGGTCCACGCACTCGGCCCCCTCGCGCGCTCGACTTCGGGCCGTTCGCGGGACGGCTCACCCTTTCCGCAGCCGGCCGACTCGTGGTTTCCCACGCTCCCGGCCGTGCCCGCCGCCAAGCGCAGCGCGTGGGTCGACTATGCGCGCTCGGTGCGCGACATCCTCGACGAGGGCGTCGAGGCCGCGCTGGCCGAGCACGGCCGCGCGCTGGCCGAGGCGCTCGGCGGTCGCGGAAGGCCGCAGGCCGAGGGGCCCGTGGCCGCCTGGAGCGAGGTCGGCGGCTGGGGCGCCGCGCTGGGCGTCACGCTCGAGACGGGCCCGAGGGGCCATCCTCCGGCCGTCACCATCGCCGCCCAGGCCGCCACGCGCCTCGTGCGCCTTGCCAGCCGCCCGCGCACCGCCGCGCAGACGCAGGCGCCGCAGCCGCCGACGCGAGCCGCGGACGCGCACGCGCGATGGGAGCCCTCGCTCGGGAGCGGCGACGCCCCGAACGGCCGCTCGCTCGAGGCCGTCGTGCGCGAGGGTCTCGAGGCCTGGGCAATCGCCGGCGCCGAGGCCTTTGCCGTCTTCGACGAGAGCCGCATCGGACTCGGCGACATGGAGGCGAGGGAGGAGGCGGAGGACGGCAGCGAGGGCGACGTGGCAGGCCGCGCGCCCGCGCGCCGCGGCGACGAGCGCTCGCTTCCCGCGTCCCCCTCGACGGTCGGCCTGCGCCAGCCCCACGCGCTCGCGTCGTCCGTCCCGCGCCAGCCCTCGAGCCGCGCGCTTGCCCCGGCGCTGCTCTCCGTGCGCTCCCCCCGCGTGCGCGCCGGCCGCTGGCGCGCCCCAGCTGAGCTCGCGCTGCGCGCCGCGCTGGCGGCCGCCGCAGCGACGATCGCGGCCTACGACGAGGCGCGCCGCCGAACGGCGGCGGCAACGTCGCCGCCTTCGTGGGACGGCGCGGCCGCCGAGCCCGAGGAGCGCTGGACGCCGCACCTCGAGCGCCTCGAGGGCGAGCTGGGCGGCCTCGCGGCCGCTCGCGCAGCGGCAGAGGCGCTCCCGTCCGCGGCCCGCGCGGGGGGGCTGCGCCTCGACTGCCGCTCGGCTCGCGAGGCGCTCCTCTCCGAGGCGGACCGCGCGACGGCCTCGCGTCTGCGCGCCCTGCGCGAGCGCATCGAGGTCGCCGCCGAGGACGTCGAGGCTCTCTGCGCCCGCGCCGCGCAGGCGTTCGACGCCGCCGTCGCCGAGGCGCGTCGCTGCCGCGAGGAGCGGCTCGACGAGGTGCGGTCCGCCGGGTCGTCGTCGTCCTCGTCGCCGGACGGGAGCGTCTTCGCGGCGCTGCTGCGCATGCGCGAGATCCGCGTGCGCTCGACCGAGATCGAAGGCCGCCTCGAGGACCTGCAGACCTCGGTCGCCCTGCTGGCCCGCTGGGAGGCGCCGCTCGGCTCGACGGCGGCCTCCTCGGTCGAGGCGCTGCCGCGCCTCTGGCGCGCGACCGTCAAGCGAGCCGCCGCCACGCGCGAGGAGGTCGGGCCCAGCCTCGCGGCCGTCGTCGACGGCCTCCTGCGCGACGCCGCTGCCCTCGAGGACCGCATCTCGCGCGGCTTTCGCGCGCGCGTCGTCGCCGAGGCGCCCTTTGCGCTCGCCTCGGGCGACTCCGACGCGCCGTCGCTGGAGGACGTGCTGCTCGCCGAGCGCGCGCTGCTGGTCCTGGAAGACGGCCCGCAGTCGCGGCCCGGCTCGAGCGGCGCGGACGACTCGGACGTGGGCCGGTCGCCCGACCCGGAAGAGGGCCCCGCGGGGGACGGCGGGGCGGAGCGCGGAGCCCCGCTGTCCAGCTCGCGATCTCAGGGTGTCGCGGTGGCCGAGGAGGGCGCCGCCGACTCCGCCCGACCCCGGACCGCCGCCTCGGGCGGGAGCCGTCCGGCGACCGCGGCCGTGGGGGGAGAGGCCCGCGACGGGACGCCCCGGGAGCGGGGAGAGGACGGCGCCGAGCGGGAGCCGGGCGCCTCCGATGCCGATCAGGAACGAGCGCCGGCCTCGAGCGCGCGCGACGCGACTCCCGAGTCGGCCCGCGCGGGGGCTTCTGGCCCCGCTTCAGACGCCCCGGGCACCGCGGCCGACGCTCGTGCGGCCACCCCGGCAGCCACCGACGACGCGCCCGTGCACGCCTCGGCCGCCGCCTCTCGTGCACCGACCGCGTCGGTGGAGCCCGAGGCGCTGCCATTCGACGCCGGCGCGCTGTCGTTGCGGTCGCTGCGCGAAGAGGCCGACAGGCTGCAGGAGCGGCACGACCTGCTGGGCGTCAAGTTTGCGGGCTTCCCCACGCTGGACGAGTGCGCCGCGGACATTTCGGCGCTGCGCGAGCTCTGGTCGTTCGCCCGTCGTGCACTCACCGAGCTCGACGGCTGGCGCGAGCGGCCGTTCGCCCAGGTCGACCTCGAGGCCCTGGCGGCCCGCTGCGGCACCTGGCTGCGCGAGGTGCGCGGCCTGCCGCGCCGCGGCCGCGACTCGCCCGCGGGGCGTGCGCTCGACCGCTCCATCCGTGGCCTGCAGGCCGCGCTGCCCACGCTCTCCGAGCTCCGCTCGCCGTCGATGCGCGAGCGGCATTGGCGAGAGCTGCTGCGCGTCCTCGATGCCCCCCCCCCCGCGGCGGAAGGGGGAGCCGAGGCCGGAAAAGGGTCCCGCCCCACGACGGGCGGGTCGACCGCGAGGAAGCGCGAGCCCGAGCGCGCAGCGACGGCGGGATCGCGCGCGGCGCCGACCGCCCGCGGGCCCACCGGGTCTGCACCTCCGTCGTCGCGGCGCGGGCGCCCGTCGCACTCGCCGAGCGTGCCGACGACGGCGCGGCCGCCGACGGCCCGCCCGACCTCGGGCGACGTCGCCAAGCCGTCTCCCCCCGGCGGCGACGACGCCAGGTCCCCTCCCTCGAGCGGCGGCGCCAAGCTGCTCCCCTCGGCGGCCGCCGACGCTCTGGCGCCGACCGCGTCGTCGACGCGGCCCGAGCCGCCGTCCGCGACGCGCACGCTGGGCGACGTGCTGGACTCTGGCATCGCTCTGGACGTGCCGCGCTGCATGGACTGCGTGGAGCGGTCGCGGCGCGAGCTGGCCGCCGAGGTGCAGCTGGACAAGATCGAGGCCGCGTGGTTTGGCCTGGCGCCCACGTTCGTGGAGTTCAAGGGCTCGATCACGCTGCCATCGCTGTCCGTGGACGACTCGATCCTGGAAAACCTCGAGTCGGACTCGCTGGCGCTTCGCGCGCTCGCGTCCGCCGACCTGGGCGACCCGGCGCCGGGCGTTCGCGCCGCCATCTGGCTCGAGCGCCTGCGCGCGCTCGACCAGACGCTGCGCCTGTGGCTGGACGCGCAGCGCCGCTGGCAGGCGCTCGAGGCCATCTTCCGCTGCGCCGGCGACATCCGCACGCGCGTGCCCGAGGACGCCGCGCGCTTCGACGGCGCCGACGTCGACTTTTGCGCGCTCATGCGCGTCGCCGCTCGCGAGCGCTCGCTGCTCGGGGCCTGCGCCGACGGCGCGCGCGCCGCCTCGCTGCAGACCGTGCGCGACCGCCTCGAGCTCTGCGGACGCGGCCTCATGGGCTACCTCGACCTCAAGCGCGCCGCCTTTCCGCGCTTCCACTTTGTCTCGCCCGGCGAGCTCCTCGACGTCCTCGCCAAGGGCCGCAGCGCCCGCGCCATCGCCAGGCACATCCCCAAGCTGTTCGACAACGTCAGCCGCATCGAGCTCGTCGACGACTACGAGGAGGACACGGAGGACGGCGAGCACGCCCCGGACGCCGCGGCAGCCCCAGCGCCCGCGGGCGCTGGGGCCACCTCGGCGTCGCAGCGCCGCTCGTTGGCCCCCAGCAGGTCCAAGCTCGACGGCGCCCCCTCCAGACGGCAGGACGCGGAGGGCGAGCGGGCGTCGGGGGCCGCGCGCGACGCGGAGGCCGCGGCGGAACCGGCCTCCACCCCGGCGGGATCGGCGCGTCGCGCGAGCGGCGGCGTCGTGGGCGCGGCGCCCGCTGAGGGGGCGGCGTCCGCCCAGGCCGCCCCGGTCGGTGGGGCCGCGGGCTCGCCCGCCTCGCCGGCCAGGGGAGGCGCGGGCTCGCCCGAGTCGCCCTCCAGGAACCCGGGGGGCTCGCCCGCGTCGTCCTCCAAAAACCCGGGGGACTCGCCGGCCACGCCCACAAAGGCCTCCGGAGGCTCGCCGGCCACCCCCGCCAAGGAGGCCGCCGGCCCCGACGCGGTGCCCCAGAGGGACCGGGCGCCCTCGGCGCGGCCCTCGACGTCGCGCCCGGGCGCCCCGAGGCCCCGCGCCTCCAAGGCGTCGCCGCAGGCCTCCGCACCCGCCGCGTCGGCCGCCGAGTCGGCGTGGGGCCGCCCGCCCGTGGCGGTGGCGCTCGTCTCGTCCGAGGGCGAGCGGCTCGAGCTGGTGCGGCCCGTGCGCTGCGAGGGCGAGCCCGAGGTGTGGCTGTCGGCGGTGGTGCGCTCGATGCGCGAGACGCTGCGCGCCGAGTTTGCGCGCTCCTGGGAGGCGTACGGCCAGATGCCGCGGTCGCGGTGGGTGCTCGGGCAGTGCTCGCAGATCACGCTCGCGGTGGCTCGCGCGGCGTTCACGGCCGAGGTGCACGAGGCCTTTGACTCGCTCGCGCGCGGCGAGGAGGACGCCATGGCCGAGCTGGGCAAGCGCCTCACCTCGCAGCTGCAGGACCTCGTGGCCATGATCCTCGACCCGGCCCGGACGCCGCTCGAGCGCCGCGCGCTCGTGGCGCTCTGCACGCTCGACGTGCACGGGCGCGACGTCGTCGCGAGGCTCGTCGCCGAGCGGGCCACGGACCCGTCCACGTTCACGTGGCGCAACACGCTCCGCTTCTATCCCGAGGAGGAGGACGACGGCGACGATGAGGAGCGCGAGGAAGACGATCAGAGCCGCGGCGCGAGCGCCGGCGCGGGCGCGACGCTCGCCGCCAACCAGCCGTACGCGCACCTCATGGGCCGCAAGCACCGCGCGGCCGCCCTGGGCCTCGCGCCGGGCGCGCCCGCGCCGCGCGGCCTTGGGCGCCTCGCGCAGCCTGCACCCGGCTCGCTCGCTGCGCGCTTCGCGGCGCGCGGCCTCCCGATGGCCCGCCGCGCGGCGTCCGGCCTGCGCGCGCTCCAGCTCGGCGCGGGCGGCCCCGCCGCTGGCGCGCCCGGCGGCGCGGGGGGTGCCTCGCCGGGCGCCGCGGCGGCCGCGGCGGCCGCGGCGGCGCGGCGCCAGGAACGCCAGGAGCGCTGGTCGGTCTCGGAGGACGGCCCGCCGGAGGCGCGCGCGCTGCTGCTGCGGCACGCGCGGCGCGGCCGCCCCTCGTCGCGCGGCGCTGGGCCGCGCCTGACGCTGCGCGGCGAGATCTCGGACGTGGAGCTCGAGTACGGCTACGAGTACGTCGGCGCGGCCGGGTGCCTGGCCGTCACGCCGCTGACGGACCGCTGCTACCTCACGCTCGCGCAGGCCTCGCGCCTGCGCCTGGGCGGCGCGCCCTCGGGCCCTGCCGGGACGGGCAAGACCGAGACGGTCAAGGACCTGGCGCGCGCGCTCGGCAGGTTGTGCTACGTGTTCAACTGCTCGGACGCGTTCGACTCGTCGGCCATGGGCACCATCTACGCGGGCCTGGCGCGCACCGGGGCGTGGGGCTGCTTTGACGAGTTCAACCGCATCCCGGCGCCCGTGCTGTCCGTGTGCAGCACGCAGTACAAGGCGCTGCTGGACGCGCTGCGCGACGAGCGGCCGCGCGCGGAGATCCACGGCACCGAGGTGGCTGTGCGCCCGACCGCCATGGCGTTCATCACCATGAACCCGGGCTACCCGGGCCGCGCAGAGCTGCCCGAGAGTCTGAAGAGCCTCTTCCGGCCCGTGGCGATGGCCGCGCCCGACCTCGAGACCATCTGCGAGGTCATGCTCATGGCCGAGGGCTTTCTGCAGGCGCAAGACCTCGCGCGAAAGCTCATCTCGCTCTACCGCGCCTGCGAGTCGCTCCTCTCCGCGCAGCGCCACTACGACTGGCGCCTGCGCGCCATCAAGACGGCGCTGTACGCGGCCGGCTCGGCCAAGCGCGCGGACCCGGACGCGGCCGAGGAGGACGTGCTCTCCAAGACGCTCTGGCGCGTGGATGCGGGGCGTCTCACGCCGGGCGACTCGCCCGTCTACCGCGGCCTGCTCGCCGACGTCTTCCGCGGCCGCCCGGCGCCGGGGCCCTACGACCCGGACGCCGCGTTCGACGCCGCGCTCTCGCGCGCCGCGGCCGAGCTCGGGTACCAGGCCGACCCGCCGTTCCGGCTCAAGGTCAACCAGCTGCGCCACGCGCTGCGCGTGCGCTGGTCCGTCTTCCTGCTCGGCCCGGCCGGCTCGGGCAAGACGGCGCTGTGGCGCGCGCTGGCGCGCGCGCTCGAGCTCGCGGGCGAGCCGTCGCGCTTCCGCCTCGTGCACCCAAAGGCCATGACGCGCGACGAGCTCTACGGCTGCGTGCACTCGACCACGCGCGAGTGGCGCGAGGGCGCGCTCAGCGCCGCCTTCCGCGAGCTGGCCGGCGACGGCGGCAAGCACGCGCACCAGTGGCTCGTGCTCGACGGCGACATCGACGCCGAGTGGATCGAGTCCATGAACACGGTCATGGACGACAACAAGATGCTCACGCTCGCCTCCAACGAGCGCATCCCGCTCACGCCCTCGATGCGCCTCATCTTCGAGGTCGACCACATGGACCAGTGCTCGCCCGCCACCGTCACCCGCGGGGGCGTCGTGGTGCTCTCCGAGGACGACGTCGGCTGGCGCGCCCCGCTCGAGTCGTGGCTCGCAAAGCTGCAGAACCCGGCCTCGGCGGCGGTGCTCTCCTCGCTCCTCCAAAAGTACCTCGAGCCCCTCGTCGAGCGCTGGAAGGCCTCCAGGACGGGCGTCGGCCAGGACGCCGCCAGGCGCGCCCCGCTCGCCGCGCCCGTCCGCGCGCTCCGCGGCCTCCTCGCCGCCGCTCTCGCCGAGCGCGGCGTCGCCGTCGTCGAGCGGCGCGGGGGCGCGGACGCCGGCCCCGCGGCCCTCGGCCCCAGCAGGACCCCGCCCGCGGGCCGCAGGCGCTCCGCGGGCGCGGACGCCGGCGCGGGCGCGGGCGCGCTTGCCGGCGCCGGTGCCGGCCGGGGCGCGGGCGCGGCCGGGGGCGCGGGCGCGGGCGCGGCCTCCGCCGCCGCGGGCGCCTCGCGCGCGGGCGCCGCGGCGGCGGCGGCGGGCGCCTCGGCGGCGGCGGCCGGCTCCTCGGCGGCCCCGGCCGGGGCGGCCCCGTCCGCGGCGCCCGCCAACCAGGCGCGCGCCTCGGACGCGTCCTCGGTCGAGGCGGCGGGCAGGGGCCTCGAGGCCGCGCTGGCGTGGGCGTGCGTGTGGGCCTTTGGCGGCGGCCTCTCGGGCGCGGACCGCAAGTCCTTTTCGGACTGGTGGCGCCAGCGGTTCCGCGAGCCGGCCTTTCCGAACGGCGGCCTCGTGTTCGACTACGAGGTCGACCCGGTCTCGGGCGCCTTCGTGCCCTGCACCTCGGCGGGGCCCGCGCCGCTCCTGCTCGAGGCCGCGCCCGGCGCGGGCCGGCCGCGCGCGGCCGGGGGCGGCATCGCACGCGGCGAGGCGCTCTTCGAGCGCGACCCGCTCGTGCTCACGCCAGAGCTCGCGCCCGCGTTCAAGGTCGCCGTGCGGCTGCTGCGGCTCGGCATCCCCGTGCTGGCCACCGGCCCGCGCGGCTCGGGCAAGTCGGCCGTGCTGCGCCGCGCGGCCGCCGAGGCCTTTGCGGCCGGCGACCACGAGCCGGGCGCCAAGGAGGCGCACGCGGGCGCCGTGGTGGCCACGCACGCGCTGCACGCCGCGCTGACGGCCGGCGCGCTCCAGGTCCTCCTGGAGCAGACGCTCGAGAAGCGCGGCGGCGGCGCCTACGGCGCCCCGGGCGGGGCCAAGCTGGCCTACTTTTTGGACGACGTCTCGCTGCCCGCCCCGGACCTGTACGGCTCGCGCCAGGCGCTCGAGCTGCTGCGCGCCGGCGTTGACTCGGGAGGATGTCACGACCACCAGGCCGGCTCCTCCCGCCGCCTCGACGGCGTGCAGTGGCTCGCCGCCTGCTGCGACGCCGACATCGCGCCCGGCGGGCCCTCGCCTAGGCTGCTGGGCCACTTTGTGCGCCTCCAGCTGCCGGCCCCGGCGCCCGAGACGATCGCGGCCGTCTTCGCGCGCCTCGCGAGGGCCGCCATGGAGGGCGTCCCGGACGCTACCCTCGGCGCCGCCGCCCGGGGCGCCGACGCGGCGGAGGCTGGCGCCGGCCCGGCCCCGGGCGGCGCCGAGGGCGCGCCCGCGCGCCTGCAGCACGCCGCCTCGGGCTCGAGCTCCGAGGGCGCGGGCGCCGACGGCGCGCCAGCCGCCCGCGCAGGCGCCGCCTCCATGGGCTACCCGACCTCGGTCCTCAACCTGCTCCCGACGCTCGGCGCAGCCACCGCCGAGGTGGCCGCCAAGGCGGCCGAGGGGGCAGCGGGCCAGCTGTCGCGCGGCCTGGGCGGCGCGCGCGACGCCGCGCACGTCGCGCGGGGCGTCGTGCGCGCGGCTTCTGCCGACCTGTCCACGCCCTCGCAGCTGGCGCGTCTGTGGCAGCACGAGGCGGCGCGCGTGATGGCCGACCGCCAGGACGCGGCCGCCGACGAGGCCAAGTGCGTCTCGGCGGCGCGCTCGGCGCTCGAGCGCATCGCGCCCGACCACGTACCCAAAGAATCGCCCGCCACGGACGCCTTTGGCACGTTTTTGGACGATGACGGCGAGGGCGCCATCCCGGACGAGGGCGACGCGGAAGGGGGCGGCGAGGCCGGCGTGGAGGACCACCTGCCGGGCTCGTCAGCCGCCGACGGCCTGCAGGACGCGCCCGCGAGGGGACGCCCCGCCCCGAAGGGCGACGGCGGGCGCGCGCGCGCAGACGCTGGCATCGGCAGCGGCGACGGCGGCGGCGGCCGCGCGGGGGCCGGCGGGCCGCCCGCATACGTGGGCGCGCTGACGCTCGGGCACCCGCGCGGGGCGCTCGCGCGCGTGGTGCGCGAGCGAGCCTCGCAGCCGCCGGGCGCGCGCCCGCGGCTGGGTGCGCAGGAGCCCGTGCTCTTCGGCGCCTTTGCGCAGCGCGTGACGGCCGTGGCGCGCCTGTTCACGGCCACCGAGGGCCACGCGCTGCTGATCGGCACGGCCGGCTCGGGCCGCCGCTCGGTGGCCTCGCTGGCCGCGGCCGCGGCCGGCTGCGAGCTGGCCGTGGCGCCGCGCGCCGACGACCGCGCGGCGGCGCCCGCCGCTGCTCGGTCCGCGGCCGCGCAGGCCGCGCAGGCGGCCGCGGCGCGGCTGGCGGCGTTCCGCACGCGGCTCGCGACGGCCGCGCGCCAGGCGGCCGTCAAGGGCGTGCCCACGGCGCTCGTGCTGGACGACACCGAGGTTCCCGGAGACGAGGGTGCCTCGCTGCTGGCCGACCTGATCGGAGGCAGGTTTCTGCGCGGCGTCTGCACGCCCGAGGAGCGCGACGCGATGCTCGACGAGTCGCGCGCCGAGCTGCGCGCCGAGCTGGGCGGCGACGACCCGGCCGCGCTCGAGCTGGCGCTCGAGCGCCGCCTCTCGCGCAAGCTGCACGTCGCCTTGCTCTCGCCAGAGGGCCCGGGCGTCGAGGCGGCCGCGCGCCGCTTCCCGGGCCTCTACGCGCGCCTGCAGCCCGTGCGCGTGCGCGCCTGGCCCGCCGAGGCGCTCGCCGAGGTGGCCCGCAAGGAGCTCGACGCCAACGCGGACGAGGACGACGAGTACAACCAGGCGCGCACGGCGCGCACGGCGCGCGGCGCCAAAGCGTCGGCGAGGAACGGCGCGGCGGGCGCCGCCCAGGCCGCACCTCCGCCGCCGCCGCCGCCGCCGACGAACGACGCGCTCGCCGCGTGCATGGTGGCGCTGCACCGCGCGAGCGAGGTGGCCGCGGAGCGCGCGGCGGGCTCGGCGGTGCGGCCACACGTGACGCCGCGCAGCTTTTTGGAGTTTGCGCGCATGTACAAGGCTCGGCTCGCGCACCGCCGCGCGCGGCTGCAGGAGCAGCTGTCGCGCCTCGAGGCCGGCCTGTGGCGCATCCGCGACGCGCAGGCGGGCGTGGCGACGCTGCAGGCCGACCTGGTCCGCGAGCGCGCCGTGGTGGCGCGCAAGCAGGCCGAGGCCGCCGAGCTGGTCGCGCGGCTGGGCGTCGAGCGCGCGAGCGCCGACCAGGCCGTGGCCGCCAGCGCGGCCGACGAGGCCGCGGCCGCGGCGCTCAGCGCGGCCGCGGCCGCGCAGCGCGAGGCGTGCGCGGCCGACCTGGCGGCCGCCGAGCCGCTGGTGCGCGAGGCCGAGGCTGCGCTCAACTCGCTCGACAAGGCGAGCCTGGGCGAGCTCAAGTCGTTCAACAACCCGGCGCGCGAGGTGGTCGACGTCGTGGCGGCCGTCATGGTCATCAACGGCAAGCCCAAGGACCTCACGTGGGCGGCCGCCAAGCGCTTCATGGGCAACCCGGACGCGCTGCTCAAGTCGCTGATCGCGTTCGACAAGGACGCGCTGAGCCTGCAGATCGTCGACAAGGTTGAGAAGGAGTACATCTCGCGCCCATCGTTCGCGCCCGACGCCGTGCGCGCCAAGTCGCTCGCGGCAGCCGGCCTCTGCTCCTGGGCGCGCAACGTGTGCGCCTACCGCCGCGTGGTCGAGGACGTGGCGCCCAAGCGCGCCGCGCTCATCGAGGCCGCCGACCAGGCGGCCGCCGCGCAGGAGGGCCTCGCGGGCGCGCGCGCCGTGGTCGCAGAGCTCAAGGCGCGCGTCGCCGCGCTCGAGGCCGACCTCGACCGCGCGCAGGCCGACCGCGCCGCGGCGCTGGCGGCCGCCGAGGCCACCGCCGCGCGGGCCAACCGCGCCGAGCGCCTCGTCGCGGGCCTCTCGTCCGAGAGCGAGCGCTGGGCCGCCACGGTCGAGGAGCTGCGGCGCGCCGAGGGCACGCTCGAGGCCGACGCGCTGCTCGACGCCGCCTGGGTCGTCTACGCCGGCTCGTTCACGCTCGACGGCCGCCGCGCGCTCATCCAGCGCGACTGGCCCGACGCCATCCGCCAGGCCGGCATCCCCATCGCCGCCAGGGCGGCGCCGGGCGGGGGCGCCGCCGCCGCCGGGACGCCCCGCGAGGCGGGCGCCGCGGGCGCCGGGGGCGGCGAGGACTTTGCGCTGGCCTCTGGCCGCGGCGCCGGCGAGAACGCCGGCGCCGCGGGCGGCGTGGGCGGTGGCGGCGGCGGCGGCGGCGGTGGCGGCGGGGCGGCCGCGCAGGCGGCGCCCCCCGACGGGCTGGTGGACGAGCGCCTGTCGCAGCGCTGGTCAAACCTCGGCCTGCCCGCCGACCCGCTGTCGCAGGGCAACGGCGCGGTGATGGAGCACTCGCTGCGTCCCGTGCTGCTGGCCGACCCGCAGCTGCAGGGCGTGGCGCGCGTGCGCGCCCTCGAGCCTGCGCTGGTGCGCGTCTCGCATGGCGACCCGAGCATGCTCGCGGCCGTGCGGCGCGCGCGCGCCGAGGGCTCGGCGCTGCTGATCGAGGACGTCCCGGACGCCGTCGACCCCTCGCTGCTGGCCGCCCTCGAGGTCGTCGCCAACGACAAGGCCGAGTGGATCATGGCCGGCGGCGACAAGGCCCTCCTCGCCGAGGTCGACCAGAGGCCCGCGGGCGGCGAAGACGACGCCGCGCGCCCAACGACCGCCGCGCCGGGGGGCTCGCCAAGGCCAGGGACCGGCGCGACCGCCGCGCCGGGAGCCCCGTCGCGGCCCGGGACCGGCACCAGGTCGCGGCCAGGGACCGTCGACGGGCGGCCCGGCTCGCGGCCCGGCTCTGCGCAGGGCGCCGCGCAGCCGCCGGCCATGTACCAGCGGCCGCGGGCGGCGCGCCGGTCCTCGCAGGACGAGGTAATGATGAACTTGGCGGTGCTGCCCAGCGCGCCGGGCGAGACGCCGCGCGAGGGCGCCACCGCGGCTCCGGAGGTGGCCGCGCCGGCCGCCGAAGCGGGCGGCGTCGGCGACGCCGACCCGGCCGCGGGGGGGCGACCCGGCGAGGTCGAGTTGACGCCGGGCGCCGCCGCGGCCGAGGAGGCTGCCTCCCCGGTCGCGCCCGCCGCGGCAGCCGCCGCGGCGTCCCCCGCACCGGCGAGCGCGCGCTCGCTCGCCGGCCCCCGGTCGGCAGCCGCCTCGGCGCGCGGCCGGCCGTCGGCCCGCGGCGACGCGTCCGCGCGGCTCGGGACGTCGCGCCTCGGGCGCAGCGATCTCTCTGCGCGCCAGACGAGCGTGCGCGGCCGGCCGCCGCTGCCGCCGCCGCCGCCACCGCACGGCGATGCCAAGGCCGAGGGCAGGCAGGACGCCAAGTCGAGCCGCCTCGCAGGGCGCGTCGACGGCGCGCGCGAGTCGTCCGTCGCCGGCACCGCCCGCGGTCGCCCCTCTGCGGACGCCGCTGGCACGGCGCGCGGCAAGCCGTCGCCCGCCGCCGGCAGCGCGAGGGCCGCGCTCGCAAAGGGCTCCCCTGCCGCGGGCAGCGCGAGGGCTCGCCCCGCGGCGGGCGCGCTCAGAAAGCCCGGTGCAGATGGCTCGCGCACGGCGCGCTTGGGCACGCTCTCGAGCCGCGCCAAGTCGGTCCGCGTGGTCGAGGACGGGAACGTCGAGGCGGGCGCCGGCGAGGAGGCTTCCAAGACCGAAGAGGAGCTGGCGCGCGAGGCCGCCGAGGCGTGCGAGGCCGCCGAGGCCGAGGAGCGCGCGCGCGTCGAGGCCGAGGAGCGCGCGCGCGTCGAGGCAGAGGCCGAGGAAAAGGCCGCGGCGGAGGCCGAGGCCGCCGCGGCCGCGGCCGCCGCCGCCACCGCCGCCGCCGCCTCCGTCGCGCCTCCCCCCCCTCAGTCGCGCCAGCGCGTCGCGCGCGCGGCCCCGCCCCGGCGGCCGGCCCGCATCTACCTGGCGACCAAGCGTCCGCACTCGCGGTACGGTCCGGAGGTGCACGGCGCGCTGGCCGTGATCAACTGCGCCGTGTCTCCGGACGCGCTCGAGGAGCAGCTGCTGGCGCGCGTGGTGGCCCGGCAGCGCCCCAAGCTGACCAAGCTGGCCTCGTCGCTGGCGGCGACGCTGGCGTCGGCCGGCGAGGGCCTGCAGCGACTCGAAGACGAGACGCTCGAACGTCTGCGGCGCGCGAGCGGCGACGTGCTGGGCGACCCGAGTCTGGTCGAGGGTCTCGAGGCCAGCAAGCGCGTGGCCGCCGAGCTCGCGGCGCGCGTGGCCACGGCGCGCGAGGCCGAGCGGCGCACCAAGGAGGCCTGCGAGGCCTACCGCCAGGTGGCCGCCAAGGCCGTGCGCGTGTGTCTGCTCGCGGACGCGCTGCCGAGCCTCGACCGTGCGTACCAGTACTCGCTCGGCGCGCTCGTCGAGGTGCTCGACGGCGTCCTGCCCGGGCCGCCCACTCTCGACCTCGAGCCCCCCGAGGCGGACGAGGACGACCAGGAGGCGCTCGACGATGCCTCCCTCGCGGACGCCGACGATCTCGGCGCCGCCGGGGGGGCGGCCGCCGCGGCCGCGGGAGACGCCCCCGCGACGCCGGGCACCAAGCCCGGCGCCGACCGGTCCCCGGGCGCCGGCACGCCGCCCGGCCCCGAGGGCACGGGAGGCACGCCGACCACGCCCGGCGGTGCGGCCGGCGCGCCGTCGGCCTCGCCGAACGTGTCCGCCGACCCGTCGCCGAACGCGGCCTCGACGGGCCGCACGCGCGGAGGCACCGCGGCGGCCGCGGACGGCGCCGCCTCGCCCCCGCCGGTCGCCGCGCCGTCCCCCGCCCAGGAGGGCGGCGCGCCCGCGGCGGCCGAGCGCGGCGGCACGGCGCGCCGCGCGGCGCCGTCCACGGCCGGCGGGAATGCGGACGCCGCGACGCCCGGCTCCGAGCTGGCGCCCGAGGAGGGCGGCGCGGAGGCGGGCGGCGCGACCGCCGCGGCGCCTCGGACGGCCACCGAGGAGGACGGCGGTCGCGACGAGGAGGAGGAGGCGGCGCTGGAGGAGGAGACGCCCGAGAGCATCGCCGACCTGGCGTTCGAGGCGTCGCTGGCGATGTTCCGCTTCATCACGCGCGGGCTCTTCCAGCGGCACCGCCTGCCTGCCGCCGCGCACCTGGCCTTTGCGGCGCTCGAGGCGGCCGGCACCGTGGAGCCGGCCCTGGCGGCCTTTTTGGCCACGGGCCGCGCGCCGCGCGGGACCAACGGGGACGTCGAGCCCGCGGGCGAGCGTCCGTCGTGGCTGCCCGGCCCGGCCTGGGAGGCTCTGCACGAGCTTGGACAGGTGCCGTCGTTCGAGTCGCTCCCGAGCGACGTGACGCGGCACGCCAAGGTGTGGCGCGACTGGCTCGAGTCGCCCTCCGGCGAGGACGCGCCTCCGCCGGGCGACTGGCGGCGCCGCCCGCCGCCCGCGCGCGCCGCGCTGGTGCGCGCGCTGCGGCCGGACCGCTTCCCCGCGGCGCTCGCGCGCCTGGCCGAGGACGCGCTGGGGCCCGGGTACGTCGAGGGCGGGTCGGTCGACCTGGTCGAGGCGGCGCGCTCTGCGCGCGCGGGCGTGCCGACGCTCTTCTTCCTCTCGCCCGGCACGGACGTGGCGAGCGCGGTCGAGGCGGCCGCCTCGTCGCTGGGCGTGCGCGACAGCCTCGAGGCCGTCTCGCTCGGTCAGGGCCAGGAGGAAGTGGCCATCGAGGCGGCGCGCCGCGCGCGCGACGAGGGTGGCTGGCTGCTGCTGCAGAACGTGCACCTGACCGCGGCGTGGACGGCCGCCGAGCTGACCCCGTTCGTGGAGCGCGCGGCAGAGGGCTGCCACCCGGACTTTCGGCTGTTCGTCTCGACCGTGGCGCCGCCGGCGCTCGAGGCGCCGCTGCCGCCCATGCTGCTGCGCGCCTGCGACAAGATCACGACCGAGCCGCCCGCGGGGCTCAAGAACAACATGCTCCGGGCGCTGAGGCTCTTCCGGGACGACGTCATCGAGGCGAGCGCGAGACCGCTCGAGTACAGGTGCGGGGGGGGGGGGGGGGGGGGGGGGGGGGGGGGTTGGGGG
>PGFX01000089.1:0-19898 GCA_003612995.1 Prototheca bovis | reverse complement strand
CCCTTCCTCCCACCCCCCTCCCTCCCTCTCCCCCCCCCTCCCGCTCCGCGCTCCTGCCCCGCCTCCGCCTCCGCCTCCCGGCGCCGCGGCGCGCGGCGGCCGCGGCGCGGCCGTCTCCGGCGGGCGCTCGGCGCCGCTCGCGCGTCGCGGTTGCGGTCCCGCCGCGCGATCGCGAGCCGCCCCGAGCGCAACGTCTGCGGAGAGCGCGCGTGAAGAGGCCGACAGCGGATCCCTTCTTCGCGCGTCCCGTCCCCGAACAGAGGAGCCGCCACCGCGCTCGCTTGCCGACCCTCTCCTCGTTCGCCGCCCGCGCGCGCGCGGACGCACCGCGAGCCTCCCTTTTTTTTCCCCGATGGCGGCCCGTCTCAGCGGCCTCGTGAAGGCCTTTGGCGTCCTTCGCGTGGCGCCCCGCGTCGCGGAGTCTACGCGCGCGTTCTCCGGCACCTCTGCCGCCTGCAAGGGCCTCGACGAGCTCATCGTCACCGTCCCCGAGCACGCGCCCCCCCGCGCAGGTGCGGCTTTCGAGGGCGGCCGCGAGGCGGAAAGCGATGGAAGCGGGGAGAATTGGGATGCGTGGAATGCGGGCTCGCGTCGGGGGGCCGCGCGGACGCGATCGGGGCGGAGGGAGCGGAACGGGAGATCCAGCCGAGGCCACCGCCGCCCGGAGCGGCGGCGCAGGCGGCGAGGAGAGGGGGAGAAGAGAGGCAGAGGCGAGGAGGGGCAGAGGGGAGGGGGGGTGCGGGGCAGAGGCGAGGGGGGGGCGGGGGGAGGGATGCGGAGCAGAGGGGAGGAGGGGCCGGAAGGGGGGATGCGAGGTGGGGGAGTGGGGTGGCGTGGGATGGGGTCGAGTTCGAGCTCTCGTGCCTCGTTCTGGGCGGGGCGTGGTGGATGTGAGGTGCATCTTTTGCGTCTCGTCCTGATCTCGGCGCCGTCGCCATCCCCGGTCCTCCTTTTGGCCCGGAACTCGAGCTGTCGCGTCTCGCTCTCCGGACGCCTTCGGTTTTTTCTGCCGCGTGTCGCCAACCTCTTCCCCCTCCCCTCGCTTTCCCCCCGCAGGCCGCGCGTGGCTGGCGGCGGAGCTGCGGTCCAAGTCGTGGGACGACCTGCACGCGCTCTGGATCGTGCTGCTGAAGGAACGCACGCGCCTGCACGCCGAGCGCGCGGTGTACCGCGCCCAGAAGCTGCAGCAGCCGGACGTGGGGCGCTACCGCAGCGTTCGCCTCTCGATGAACCGCATCAAGCAGGTCATGAGCGAGCGCGCCATCGCCGAGCACTCGCACGACCCCGCCACCTTCAAGAAGCTCAAGGCCTTTATCAAGTCGCTCTAAACGCCCGGCGACAGAGCTCGGCGCGCTGGCCAAACCGATCCCGGACGCAACGGAGACCCTTCCAAAAGGCGTGGGACGTGAGGCCCCCCTCTGGCACGCACTCGCCTCCCCCCCTCTGCCGCCTCGAGCATGCCCCCCCTCCTCCCCTCTGCCGCCTCAGGCACGCACACATCCCTCCCGCCTCTGCTGCCTCAGGCACCCCTCCCTCCCCCCGCCTCTGCCGCCTCGTGCATCCCCTCCCTCCACCTCTCCGTTCTTCCGCGTCGCCGCGAGCGTTCCGAGCCGTTTTCCCTTGGCACCTTGCCCTGCTAGCGCTCTCGTTTCCCTTGTTCGCTCCTTTTCCAAAGCCGTTTGTTTTCCCGTCCCCGTTCCCCCGCCTCTCCCCCCGCCCCGCACCTCTTTTATGCGCCGTCGGTCGCTTCCCGAGCCGCGCGCTCCGCCCGCCTTTCCGCGCGATCCCCCCCTCGGCGCGGCCGCGCGCCCTCGCCAGAGCGCGCCGCCCGCGAGCGTGCGGGGTGGCGTTCCGCGGATATTTTGAGGAGGGCCGCGCGCTGCGATGTAAGTGGCCGGTCCAACGAGCGGAGAAAGAGAGAGGAGGGGGTGATCGAAGAGGGAGCGCGGCGCAAGAGGGGGGAGGAGGCCATCAGGGTGGGCACAAACGCAGAGGGGGGGGGGGGACAGTCTCAGCCGGCCTGGCGACGGCTCGATTCTGGCAGGCGAGGGCCGTTTTTCGTTTGTCCCGCGCCCCATTTTCGGCACGCGCATTCCGTTGACCCTCTGCCCTTCCCGACGACCTTCCCGCGCGCCGCACGATTTCCCCCGCATTTTCCCGCATTTTCCCGCATTTTCCCCCCTTTTTCCACCTCTCCCGCCGCGCATGGCGCTCGCCGCCCCAAGCTCGCTTGACCGTTCGGGGGAAAAGCCGAACGCAAGCGAACGCTCACGCCGATCCGCATGCGGCGCAAAAATGCGTCCGGGACAGTACGACGCGGCGGGAGGTGCGCACGCGCGAAAGCGGCGCAAAAGGCGATCCGGCCCCGACGTGCAAATCCGTCTCGATCTGCCGCCCCCCCTATCCACTCTGCCCCTGTCCCCACCCAATGACCGCCGCGCAGATCTGCGACGCCGGGGGCCGAGGCCAACCCCGCGGCCGCAGCGCTTGCCCGTCGTTTCCGTTTCCGTTCGAGCTCGCCACGCGCGCGGCAACGACGCCCGCCTCCCCCCCTCCCCCCCGTCACTCCTCCCGACGTGACTTCGAACGCTCCGGCCCGTCGCCCTCCCTCTCCGCTCCTCCCTTTCCGCGCCCTGTGTTTGTCCCCCCTCCCCCTCCCGCCGCCGCGCTCGGCTGCGCCCGCGGCGCGCCGGAACGTCCGGCGGCCGATCGGGGTCGTGTCCGCGACTCGAGCGTCATCTTCTCCCGCGAGCTGCGATCCGTCGCGTTCCGAGCGGGTTCTCGATCGGCCCGCGGCGCGCGCCATGGCGCTCGTTGCGCCCGACCGCGCGCCCGCGCGCGAGGCCCCCGTCGCGACGCCCGAGGCGCGCGACGCGCCCGCGGCGCCGGCCGCGCCGCCTCCCCCTCCGCAGGCCGTGGCGAAGATCTCGCTGCGCTACGAAAACCTCCCCACGTACGTCACCGCGTCGTCGCGCGGATCGGCGCGGGATCGCCGCAGATCGCGAGCCGCGGCGCGGGCTTAGGGCCTCCCGGAGCCGAGGCGCGGGCGCGCGGGGGTGGGGCAGGGGGCAGGGGAAGGGAGGGGGCAGGGGGGCAGGCGGGAGGTTTGCGTCGTGGGATTCGGTTTTCGCAGCCGCGAGGGGCGTTGCTCATCCGCGTTCCCCTCCCCTCCCCGCCCCTCTTTACACTGAACAGCGAGTCGTTGCGTCGTTTGGAGGATGCTCTGTTCGAGTGGAGCGCCTGGCACGCGCGCCGTTTCCCTCCCTCGCACCGCTCGCCAAACCCCCGGAGCGGGACGTTCGGGCTG
Source organism: Prototheca bovis (assembly GCA_003612995.1). Lineage (NCBI taxonomy): Eukaryota > Viridiplantae > Chlorophyta > Trebouxiophyceae > Chlorellales > Chlorellaceae > Prototheca > Prototheca bovis. The sequence goes on along the minus strand of PGFX01000089.1, from coordinate 16,591 downwards.
ACGCCCTCGGAGGCGCCCTCGGCTCCCGGGGCGCTGCGGGTCTGGGAGGAGGTGCCCGTCGCTCCGAGCGACCCCCTGTTCCAGCCGGCGACGCTCTCCGTCGAGGCGCTCCTCAAGGGCAAGCGGGGCGCCGGCAAGGCCGCCTTGGCGCCCTTGCCGGCGGCCTCCTCCCCCTCCCCTCTGGCCTTCGTCCGCCTCCCGGCGCGGGGGGGTCCGAACGCGCGCAACGCACGCTTCAACCTGCGGTACGAGCAGCTGTGCGGCGGCGAGGTGCCAAAGTACGACCGCGGCACCGCCGTGCTTCTCCGCAGCGCGCCCGAGGAGGACTTTCGGGCGTCGCAGGACGACGACGAGAGGCGGGGCGAGGGCGCCGACGGAGGCGGAGCGGACGCCGGGAGGAGGAGCGAGAAGGCGGGAGAGGCGACGACGGCAACGGCGACAACGGCGGAGCCGGACGGCGGGGCCGCGGGAGCGGCCGAGCGCGCCCCTCCGAAGCCGTCGTCCTCGGAGGCGATGGAGGAGGACGGCGCGGACGCGGCGCCGGCGGCCGCTCCGGCCGCCGCGCCCCCGGCCTCCCCCGCCGGCGCCCTGGCCGCGCGCCTGCTGCCGCTCGCCAAGACGCCTCCGCCGCGCGCGCTGGCGCGCGCGCAGCGGTGCTTCAACTGCGGATCGTACGCGCACGCGCTGAGGGACTGCTGGCTGCCGTTCGACCGCGAGCGCGTCGCCGCCAACCGCGCCGCGGAGAGCGGCGGAGGCGCGCCCGGGACCGGCGGACCCGGGACGGGAGGCAGGGGAGGGGGCGGAGGGCCGCCCAGGAGGTACTACGAGTCCATCCCGTTCAGCCTCGCCGGCGCGGGCGGGAGCGAGGCGAACGGGGCCGCGAAGACGGCGACGGCGGCGAAGAAGAAGGAGCGGGACGCGGAGGGAAAGGAGGAGGCAAAGGAGCAGGGAGAGGTGCAGAAGAGGGAGGGGGGAGGCGCGGAAGAGGCGGCGGAGCGGAAAGAGGCCGCGCAGGGCGAGGAGGGGAAGGGAGAGGCCACCGAAGGGGCGGCCTCCGAGGCGACGGAGACGACGGAGGCCATGGAGGAGGAGCTGGAGGAGGAAAAGGGAGCCGAGGCGAAGGAGGCGGAGAAGGCAAAGGGAGCCGAGGCGAAGGAGGCGGAGGAGGAAAAGGGAGCCGAGGCGAAGGAGGCCGAGGAGAATACGGCCCCTGCGCCAGGTGCCGGGGCCGCCGAGGCCACCGCGGCGGGAAAAGGCGGCGCAAAGGAGACCGAGGGAGACGAGAAGAAGGAAAAGGGCAAGGTCGAGGTTGGCTCTGGCGGCGCCTCCGCCGCGGACACCTCGTCCGGGGGCGGCTCTGGCGGCGCCTCCGCGGCGGATGCCCCCCCCGCTCCCGTTTCCACTCCTCCTCCGTTTCCTCCGCACGATCTGTTCGGAACGGCGCTCTCGCTGGAGTTTCCGGACGTCTTCCCCGGCCTTCCCCTCTCCCCCTCGCTCCGCGAGGCCCTGGGCCTCGCGCCCGGCGCACCGCCGCCGTGGCTCTCGCGCATGGTCGCGCTGGGGCTCCCGCCAGAGTACGACCCCGCCGTGCGCGAAAAAGAAAGAAAGGAACTGCTCAGGAGCCTCGGGATCGCCGACGGAGCGCCCGAGACCGGCGAAGGCAAGAAGAAGAAGAAGAAGCGCCGCAGCAGGAAGAAGAAGGGCGCCAAGGAGGAGGAGGGCGCGGCCCAGCGCGCGGCCGAAGACGAGGCGCGCGGAGGACAGGCCGGCGGCGGCGAGCAGCAGGAAAAAGGGCGCAAGGAGGACAGCGCTTCGGCGGAGGAGAACAAGGGGGAGACGGGCGCTCCAGACGCCTCCCCGAGCGACGCCGATGGCGCTTCGACTCAAGGGGAGGGAGACGCTGCAAGCGCAGGCGCCGAGGGCGCCTCGACCGAAGGCGCGGGCGCTGCCACGGGCGCAGGCGCCGAGGGCGCCTCGACCGAAGGCGCGGGCGCTGCCACGGGCGCAGGCGCCGAGGGCGCCTCGACCGAAGGCACGGGCGCTGCCACGGGCACGACCGATGAGCGGGGAAAGACGAAAGGAGCGGGCTCTGCCCCCCCGGCCGCCCCCGCCTCCAGCGCTGCCGCCGCGCCCCCCCACCCTCCCGCCGCTGACGCCTCGGAGAGCGAGGGGGAGAGCGGGAGCGAGGAGGAGAGCGACGAGGAGGGCGAGGTGCCCGTCGGGGCAGGCGAAGCGGGCGCGGCGGGGGCGGCGGTCCCCACCGCGGGAGCTTCAGCGGGCCCCGTGGCCACCGCGCCCGCCGTAACTCCATCGGCTCCGCCCGCCTCCTCCTCCGTTCCTCTGGGCGCGGACGACGACGAGGAAACGCTGGCGGTGCCCGACCTGGAGGCGGAGGCTCGCGACCGGGCTCGGGCCGAGGCCGTCGCGGCGGCCGTGGCCAAGACGCCGCGGGCGCTGCCGCTCTTCCCGGGCATCAACGCGCCGCTGGTGCCGGATGAGGACGCCAAGGCGTGGCGCGAGGCGCTCGCGGTCGGCGCGCGCGACGCCGCGCGGCGCAAGCGCAGGGACGCCGACAAGCGCAAGCGGGGCGACGCGCCTGGCCCCGCGACCGGCCGCGGGCGCGCCGAGCCCTCGCTCTCCCCTTCGCCCGCCTCGTACGACCACGACGCGTGGAGACGCCGCAGCGGAGGGGGCGGGTACGGCTCGCCGGCGTTCGACCCGAGGGACGACTGGAGACGCGCGGGAGGCGCGGGGCCCGTCGGCGGCTACGGCTCGCCGCTCTCCCGCCCCGGCCCGGCGTTCGCGTCCCCGCTGCCCGGCCCGGGTCCGGCGTTCGCGTCCCCCCGAGCCAACCCGACTCCGCCGCCCGTCCGCGGCCGCGAGGGATTCGTCGGAGGCGCCCGCGCGCCGTACCCGTCGCCGCCCTCCCTGTCCCCCCGCGGGCGGACCCCGGCGGCGGACCGGTTTGCCGCCTCGCCGCTCTCCTCGCGGCCCCCGGGCGCGGTGGCAGAGGCCCCGCGGCTTGGCCAGGACGCCCGCGGGCCCTGGGCCGGGCGCGGCAGGGACCCGAGCCCGTTCGGCGCCGGCGTCTCTCCCGCGGCTCGTCCGCATGTCCCGCCGCCGGGCACGGTCTACGCCCCCCCAGGCACTCCCACCGGGTTCCGCGACGTTCCGCCTGCGCCGACGCCCCCCTCCAGAGGCATGGAGAGGGAGCGAGAGTCGCACGCCTACCAGCGCGACGGGTGGCAGCCGCAGCCTGGCCCGTCGCACCGCTGGCAGGAGCGCGCCGGCAGCCCCGGCGCCGAGGTCAGAGGGTGGGACGGCCGCTGGGACGCGAGGGAACAGGGGAGGGAGCAGGGGAGGGGGCGGGAGCGGGAGCGGGAGCGGTCGCTCGAGCGCTGGGGAGGGGGAGACGGAGGACGGGACAGGGAGGGTGCCGGAGGCTACGCAACGCCCGGGTCGGCCTACGCCGACCCGTCCTCGCGCACCCCCGCCGCCTACGGGTCAGCCTACGCCGACCCGGCCTCGCGCACTCCCGCCCTCTACGGGTCGGGCGCGCAGGGCTACGCGGCGCCTCCTCCGCTCGCGGCGGGCGACGACCAGCGGTACGCGCCGCACCACGCGCAGCCTCCGACGCCGCCGCCTTCGCGCTCCCCCTACGCGGTCGCCTCCCCGTCCCCCTACGCGCCCACGCCGCCGGCCGGCGGCGTCGCCACGCCTCCCCCCGCCTTTGTGGCCACCCCTCCGCCCGCGGGACAGGTGGGCTACGCGCCGCCGGCCGTCGTGGCCTCGACGCACGACCGCCGCGATCCGTACCAGCTCGGGCACCAGCAGCAGTACCAGCAGGACCGGGGACGCGGCGAGGCGTACGCCGGCGCCAGCTACGGGGCCGGGCCGCAGGGCGGCTACGGCGGCCCCCCCGCCTCGGCGGCGGCTCCACCGCCTCCTCCGCCTCCGCCACCGCCCGCTCAAGCCTACCAGGCGCCTCAGGGCTACGGCGGAGGGTACACCGATCAGGGACAGACGCAGCAGGGCTACCCATACGCTCCCCACGACGACGGCCGAGGCGGGTGGACCCAGGGACAGGGGCAGGGGCAGGCGCAGGGAGGCGCCGGGTCGTTCCAGGGGGGCTGGAGGACTTGACGACGTACCGCTTCTTTCTTTCTTTCTTTTGCTGTTGTTGTGATTGACGTTGTCGCGGTTGTCGTCATTGTTGCCGTCATTGTTGCCGTCGTCGTTCCCTCGCCGCCGCCCCGCACCGCCTCCCGCCTGTCGCTTTGCGCGCCCGCCTCTTCGCGCGCATCTGTTGGTTTCATTCGACCTCTCGACTCGCCCCCCGGCCTCGACCGCTTCTCCCCTCCCTCCTTCCCGACGTCTGCGCACGGTCGGCTCTTCCTTCCGTCCCCGCTCTCTGGGGATTTGCAACCCTCTCCTGCACCTGTGGTAACTTTTGGACCCCCAACGCGTTTCGAGCGCTTCCGACCGAGCGGTTGCAATGAAAGGCGACGCGTCGCGAATCGCGGCGGGGGGCGGGAATGGGGGCTTGTGGGCCCGAGGGAGAGGGGGGAGGGGGGGCGGAGCCCGCTGCAGGCGCGAGGGTGCAGAGGTGCCCGGATGGACCGAGAGCAGAGGGTGTAGGGGGTCGGGGGGCAACAGGGAGGTCAAGGGAGGCGCGCGCAGCGCGACGAACAAAGGGCACAGGCGGTCGCAGGGAGCGCAAACGGGTCAAGAAGGGAGCCGTAGATCTTGGGGGGGCAGAGCGACCCCCGCCGTCGATGCCCCGGAGAGCGAGGGGCGTGGGTATCGGACGCGGGCGCGGCCGAGGTGGAGAACGATGGACGAGATGAAGAACGATGGGCGAGGCGAGGAACGATGACAGAAGTAGAGAACGATGGTCGATCAGCGGTCGAGGCGAGATTCCTGTTCTTGCTGGCGGTCGTTGCCGGCTGTCGTTGTGGTTGTTGTTGTCGTCGTCGTCGTCTTTTCTCGTCATTGGCCGGGTCACGCATCCATTCGTCACGCCTTGGCTGACGCGAAAAAGGCGGCGATGTTCTTGGTTCCGGCCGCGGCCGCCGCGCTGGCCGCTGCCCTCTTGGCGCCCTTGCTCGTCTCTCGCGCCGGCGCCGGCGCGGGCCGCTTCCTGGCCGCTCCGCCGATTTCCGAAACCGCGCTCGAGGCCCTCTCCGCCCCCTTCCGGCCTCCGGTCTCTCCCTTTCCGTCGTGGTTCTCCTTCTCGGCCGCGGAAGCGGCCGAGCGTGCGGGAGTCGACGGCTCCGTCGAGGCCGGGCCACTCTTCGCCTCCTCGAGGCCAGCGTCGGCCCCGTCTTCTCCTGCTTCCTCCTCCTCCTCCTCCTCCTCCTCATGACCCCGTCCGTCTCCGCGTCCTTCCGCTTCCTCCCTTTCTTCTTCGCGGTCCTCTTCTTCGACGCGCACCTGTTCTCCCTTTCTTTTGCCCTCCCTTTCCTCGATTTCGACCTCGAGGGCGTCCTCGAGCCCCATCTCGCGCAGCCTGGCGTCTCCCTTGGCCACCGCCAGGAGATCCCTCAAGGCGGGCACGCGCCTCCCCCCCCTGCCGGCCTCGGCGCGGGCCCGACGCGCCAGCTGGCCGAGAAAGGCCGTCGCGGCGGCGCCGATGGCATCGACGGCGTCCGCAGAAACGCGACGCGCGTCCGGATCCAGCAGGATGAGACGCTTCAGCACGCCGTGCGGCAAAGACGGAGCCCCGGGCTCGGCGACGGCGAGCTCGCCGGCCCTGCTCCCTCCCTCCTCGTCCCCCCCCTCCTCCCCCTCCTGCTCGAGCGCCTGCTTGCGGTCTCGGGCCTTTTGCTTCCAGGCTTCGCGCTCGGCCTCGTCGAGCGCCTTCCAGCGCGCGCCGATCGCCCGCCCCACCTCGCTCACGCGGACGCGCCCGGCCTCGTCGCGGAGGGATGACGTCACCTCCTCGCGAACCGAGTCTGCGAACAAAAAGTACGCCGACGGAGCGCGAACCATCGCGAACGAAAGGACACGGAGAGAAAGAGGGAGCGACGGAGGCGGAAGAGGCGGCGCCAGACGCTGTCTGCGATCGGAGGGGGAAATAACGAGCGAGGGGTGGGCGAGGGAGGGGAGGGAGAAGCACCGCTTCGGAAAGAAACGGGAAAGGGACGCGGCGCTTTCACAGGGAAAAGCCGGCAGAGCAGCCCCTGGAGGCCGAAAGGTGCGCACGTCAGCCCGGCCTCGGGAGAAAGAGCCCCGGGGGGGAGGACGTCGCCCTCCTCGCACGCGCAGCCCTCGCGCAGCCCCGAGCAAACAGACCCCGTGGGCCTCACCCGTCGCTCCGGTCGTCAACGCACGGCAAAGCCGCAGATCCCAGCGGCAACGCGGCAACCGACGGCGCCGACGGAACGCCGCGGACGGCGCCCGCCCGTTTCGCCCTCTCCTCCGCGGCGCCCGCCCGTTTCGCCCCCTCCTCCACGGCGCCCCCCCGGGACGCCGAAAAACACCTCGCGCGGCCCTCCCTCTCCCCTCCTCCCCCTCCCCCCCCTCCCCGCTTCTCCGCCCCTCCGCCTCCTCCCCCCACCCCCCCCTCCTCGTCCCTTTCGCTCCCGCGCGCTCGTTGGCGCGATGGCCGGCGCGCGAAAACCGGGGCGGCGCACCGATCGCTCCGCTGGTCCCGCCGAAAGGTCGGGCGTCCGTTTCGAATCGCTCCGAGCGACGCTGCGGCGCGTGCGACGATGCGAACGCGAGCGGCGAAAGCTGCCAACGTCGGGGCAGGCGACTTGGCGGGAAGGTTTCCCGCCAAGCCCGCGGGTCGCGCCGCGATCCTCGCCATGCCGCTCGCGCCGCGGCGCCGCTCGCGTTGCTTGCCCCTGCGCGCCTTCCCGACAGCGACGGGATGCGCCTGGCCCGGGCGGGGCGATGAGCGGCCCGCTGCGCTTCAAAGTCACCTTTGGCAAAAAACTCGACGCCCCGTCTCCCTCGGGCGCTGCGCCGGCCGCTCCGGCCGCGAGCGGCGGCCCCGCGGGCCTCAAGCGGCCAAAGGAGGCCAACGGGGCTCTGAGCGAGCGCGATGTCGCCCCCGCCGTAGCTCCCTCGCGCGGGGGTCCCGCGGCGATCGCGGCCCCCTCCCCGAGCCCCGGGGCCTTCAGGCTGCGGATCAAGGTCGGCGGCCCGTCGACGCCCCAGGCCGGGTCTCCCCGGCCGTCTCCCGCTGCGTCGCGGGCCCCCGAGGCCGCGCCGCGGCGCCCCACGCCCGGATCGGCCGCGCGGCCGCGCCCCGACGGCGTGGCCTCGCCCTCGCCGTCGCCAAAGCGCCGCAAGGTGGCGGCCGCGCCCAAGGCCCCCGGCGCGCGGACGCCCGGCGCGAGCCGCCTGGGCCCCAGGGGGGCGGCGGCCGGGGCTGGGGCCGGGGCCGGGGCAGGGGCGAGGGCTGAGGCCGGCGCCCTCGCGGGCGCCTCGCCCGCGACGCCCGGCCAGGCGCCTCCGCCCGGCGCGACGCCGCCCCCGCGCGCGACGCCGCTGCCAAAGCTGCGGCTCAAGGCGCCGAGCCTGCCCGACGCGTCCTCGACGCCGCCCGGCGTGGCGACGCCCGGCACGGGCGCCTCTGCCGCGTCGCTCTCGACGCCCGTGCGCCTCGTGCGCGGCCCGCGGCTGCCCGGCTCTGCCGAGCCCGCCCGGGGCCGCGGGCGCGGCGGCGGGCGCTCCGCGACGCCCAAGACGGGCCGCGGTCGGGGCCGCGGTCGCGGCCGCGGGGTCGGAGCCGGAGCCGGAGCCGCCCCGGGCGCCGCGTCGCCTGGCGCGGGCGGCGTCCCCGGGTCGGCGACGCCCGGGGCCGAGGCCCGGACGCCCGTCTCCTCGGTGACGCTCAAGCCTCCCGGCCTGACGCCCGGCTCGGCCACGCCCACGACGATCAAGATCTCTGGCCTGGGCCGCACGCCCGGCTCGGCGCCGGTCGTGCGCTTCACCATGTCGTCGCTGGCCGCGCGCGTGCCGGCGCCCGGCTCGGCCGGCGCCGCGCCCGCCCCCGCCCCCGGCGCCGCCGGCGTCGGCGGCCCCGCGCGCGCGCCCACCATCTCGCTGGGCGCCGGGCGCTCGCGCCGCGGGCGCGTGGCCACGGGCGCGGGCGGCACGGCCGCGGCGCGCGCGCGGCGCGCGGCGCGCGCCGACGGCTCGCTGGGCTTTGTCACCGGCGTGGGCGGCAAGCTGGGCAGGGGCGGCCGCGGGCCCGCCCGCGGCGGCGCCCGGGGCGGCGCCAAGGGCGTCGGCAGGGGAGGCGTCGGCGCCAGGGGCGGCGCAAAGGGCGGGCTCGGCGCCGCGCGGCCCGGGTCGCGGCTCGGGACGGACGGGGGCGAGCCGGACGTCGAGGGCGAGGGCGAGGACGGGGACGGGGACGCGTCGCCGCTCTCGCCGCGCCCTGGCCAGGCCGGCACTCCGTCGGAGAAGATTTCGCTGTCGCTGTCGCTGGCCGGGCTGGGATCGCTCACGAGCCTGGGCGGCTCGGCCTCGCCCGCGCCCGCGTCCCCCGGCGGGGGCGCGCCCGACGGCGACGGCGACGACGACGAGGCGGACGCCGACTACGAGGCGCGCGCCACGGCGTCGGCGGCCTCTGTCCCCCTGCGGCACTCGACGCGCCGCTCGAGCCGCGCCGCGGCCGCGCGCCACTTTTCGGCCGGCGACGAGTCGCCCTCGCCGACGGCCTCGCTCGCGGCCTCGCGGTCGGTCGCCTCGCGCGGCACCGCGGGCGCGCTCGCGGCGCTGGCCGACGACGCCAACAGCGCGCCCGGCGGCGGGGGCGGCGTCTCGTCCCCGTCCGCGGCCGCGCTGGCCGCGCTGGGCGCGTCGGCGCACCTCTCGCCGGGGCTCAACTCGCAGAGCGACGCGCCCGCGCGCCCGTCGGACATCGAGCGTCTGCTGGGGCGCCTGTCGCGCATGGACGCGCTGGGCATCTTCGCGGAGCCGGTGACGGACGAGGTGGCGCCCGGCTACTCGTCGGTCATCTCGCACCCCATGGACCTCTCGACCATGCGCGCGCGCAACCAGCGCGCCGAGTACGGCCCGACCGGCTGGGACGGCGTGGCCGCGGACTTTGAGCTCATGATCGCCAACGCGCTCGCCTACAACCCCGCCGAGTCGCCCGTCGCGCGCGCCGCCGTCGAGCTGCGCTCGCGCGGGCGCGCGGCCATCGCCGCCGCGCGCTCGGGCAAGGGAGACGCGCGCGTCGCCGCCGCGGGCGAGGCCCGCCGCCGAGCCGCCGCAGCGCGCGCGGAGCAGCGCGCGCGCCGCGAGGCGCTGCGCGCAGCCGCCAGAGCCGAGCAGCGCGCCGCCCAGGAGGCCAAGGTGCTGAAGAGGGCCGGGGTCGCGGGCAGGGGCGAGGAGGGCCGCGACGACGACGTCGAGGGCGGAGCCACGTGGGCGCGCCGCGTCGACCCGACGCAGCTCGGCGCGCTCGCGCCCGTGGGCGCGCTCGCGCTCGCCGTCGACGCCGCGGGACGCGCCGCCCTCGGCCGCACCGCCGCGCGCGTCAGCCCCGAGGCGCCCTCCACGCCGCTGCCCGCGGGGCGCGTCGTGCGCTCGCTCGCGCGCTTCGCGGCCTGCCTCTCGGGCAGGGCGCGCGAGGCCGCGCTCGCGAGGGCCAAGGCGCTCGCCAAGGCCGAGAGCGAGGCCGCGGCGGCCGCAGAGGCCGCCGCCCGGGCGGAGGAGGAGGCGGCCGCCGCCGCCGTCGCGGCCCGCAGGCCCTCGATGGCAGGCGCGGCCGCCGCCGCCCGGGCCGCCGCCGAGCGCGCCGGCGCCGCGGGACGCGCGGCCCAGGCAGGGCGCGGCGCGAGCCCGGGCGCCGGCGCCGCCTCGACCGGCGCCGGCGGCGCGGGGCGCGCGGGCGGCGCCGCGAGCGCGGGCGGCCGTCCCGGCGCGGGCCCGCCCGGCCGGCCGGGCGCGGGCGCGGGCCAGGCGCCCGGACAGGTCGGCGCGCCCTCGGTCGCGGCGGCGGCGGCCGCGGCGGCGGCGGCCGCGGCCGCGGCGGGCGGCATGCCGCGGCCGCCGGGCTTTCCGCCAGGCATGCCGCTGCCGCCGGGCGCGCCGCCGCCGCCCCCAGGCTCGACGGCCGCGTCGGTGCACGCGTCGATGCACGCGGCGGTGCTGCAGCAGTACGCCGCGGCCATGGCCGCCCAGGCCGCCGCCGCGCAGCGCGCCCGCGGCGCGGGCGCGCCCCCAGGCTTTCCGCCCGCCGGCTTCCCGGGCGCGCCCTTCCCGGGAGGCTTCCCGGGCGCGCCCCCGGGCGCCCTCCCCTTTGGTGCCCTGCCCTTTGGCGCCTTTCCCCCCGGCGCGGGCTTCCCCCCGGGAGCCTTTCCCCCGGGAGCCTTTCCGCCGGGGGCCCTGCCGCCCGGCGCGGGAGGGTTCCCGCCAGGAGGGTTCCCGCCAGCCATGCTCCAGCACATCCAGGCCATGCAGGCCGCCCAGCAGCAGGCCGCCGCCGCCGCCGCCATCGCAGGGAGGGCGATGCCGCGCGCCGCGAGCAGACCAGGGTGGATCCGCCGCACGGAAGGCGTGTCGAGACGCGAGCGAGGCGCCCGTCCGTCTTTTGCCGCCAGACTCCGCCGACGGAGCCCGCGAAAGGCGCTTACACGAGGGGGAGGGGCGGTCGGGGACCGGGCAGGGGACGGGGAGGGGGGACGGGAGGGGAAGGGTCCCCAGCGCGGGATCCCAGAGCTTGGGGACGGCGACGGGGAGGGATGGATCGCGAGCGCGGCACGCGCCGGGAGCGCGCGCGGGACGGCCCGTTCGCGTCGCGCGCGAGAGGGACGCGATAGGGCTCTCGTGCCGCGCGCGAGGGGGGCGCGGAAGAGTCTTCGTGCGCGTGGTCACCGCGGGGTGCGCCGAGAGCCGCGCGACCGCGGCGAGGGCCACTTTGGCGGGTGAGCACTCGAGAGGGGAGGCTGGGGGTTGGGGAGCGGGAAAGGGGCGGGTAGGCGGGGGGGTACCTAGCTCGAGTTTGCGGAGGCCGGAAAAGCGGGAGGAGAAGGGCGGCACGGGAGAGCGCGAGGGTGCGGCACAAAGTGCCGCGCGCCGGGGGTAGAGGAGAGGGACAAGGAGGAAGGGAAAAAAACGCCGGGGGAGGGAGGGGGGGGGAGGGGGTGAAGGGACCCCTGGGAGGCGCGGCGGAGCGGCGCAGGTTCCAAGGCGGCGGGGCGCGGAGGCCCCGCGAAAGGGGACGAGTGGAGGTGGGGCTCGTCGCCGTTGAACGTGGGCGCGTGGGGCGCGCGGAAAAGAAAGCGACGAGGGAGGAGAAAGGGCGCGGAAGAAAGGGAGGAGTGGGCGCGTTAAGGGAGCGGGTCGGGAGGGGGAAGAAAAGGAGGAGGAGACGAAAAGAAAGGGCTGCACGGGGCGGGGAAAAGGGCGTGGACGTCTGGAGACGCGCCGACGACGAGCGTCGTTGCTCATCGAGAGCCGGGCGTGGGCAATCGCGCCGTCGGTCGCGCGGCGGGGCGTTCGAATGGGACGCCCCTGCGGCCGGCGGTCGCCGCCAGCACCCCCCTTCCCCCCACAAAGCCCGCGCGGGGGCTCGTCGGCGAGCCGGTTCCTTGGGCGCGCGGGACTCCGAGGATCCCTCGTCCTCGCCGCTCGCCTGCCGCACCCCGTCTCCTGCTCGTGCCTCGACGGTCCCTTCCTTCAGTCCTTTTTAAAGTTGAACGAGTGCACGTTGCCCGACTCGACGCCCGCCTGCGGGTCGATGATGGCCTCGATGAGCGTGGGTCCGTCGCGTGCGAACGCGGCCTGGAGCGCCTTGCCGAGCCCCTCCGCGTCGTCGACGCGCTCTGCGTTGCCTCCGAACGCGAGTGCGACGGCGCGGTAGTCGCTCTTGAGCGCAAAGGCCGTGGGCGCGGGGTCGGCGGCGTGTCCCGCGGCCTCGAGGCCCTTGGCGGCGGCCTGCTGCAGGATCTGCTCGCGGCGGTCGCCGCCGTAGATGCCGCCGTTGTTGAAGATGATGACGACCACCTTGAGGTTGTAGCGAATGATGGTCTCGATCTCGAAGCCGGAAAAGCCGAACGCCGAGTCGCCCTCGCAGGCGACCACCCAGCGGTCGCTCTGCACGGTCGCGGCCGCGATGGCGTAGCCGGGCCCGACGCCCATGGTGCCCCAGGTGCCGGCGTCGAGGCGCGTGCGCGGGGCCGTGACGGGCTCGAGCAGCAGGCGCGCGTTGTCCATCGTGTTGGCGCCCTCGGAGACGACGATGGGCTCCACCGGCAGCGCCGCGAGCGCCTGCTTGACCACGCGAAAGGTCGTCAGGTAGTTGAGCGGGTAGACCGTCTTGGCCAGCTTGGCGGACAGGCGCTCGCGCGCCGACGCGGCCTTGGCCTGCACGGCCGCGAGCCACTCGGCCTGCGCGGCGCGGGACGCGGCGGGGTAGGCGACGACTGCGGCGCTCCCCCTCTGGCCAAAGGCCTCGAGCAGCTGCTCGGCGGCGACCCGGGCGTCGGCGCGGAGCGCCAGCCCGCCCGCGGCCTCGGCGACGCCGACGTCGCGGGCCGTGGGCTCGGGGTCGACGAGCACGAAGCGCGGGCTGTTCCCCCACTTGGGCGCCTCGCCAAAGTGCAGCTGCCAGTTGAGCCTGGCGCCGAAGACGAAGACAACGTCGGCCTCCTTGAGCACGAGCGAGCGCGCCGCGTTGGCGGAGAGCGGCGAGAGGTCCGAGACGACGCCGCGCGCCATGGACGTGGCCAGCACCGGGACGTTGAGGAAGGCTGTCAGCTCGCGCAGCGCGTCCTCGGCGCGGGCGATGGCGGTGCCCTTGCCCAGCACCACGAGCGGCTTCTTGGCTGCGGCCAGGAGCTCGGCGGCCCCGGCGAGCAGCGCCGCATCGCGCACGGCGGCGCGCGGCCTCGCGAGCGCGAGCGAGACCTGCGGCGCGAGCGCGGCAGCGGCGGCGACCGTCTGCAGCACGGCCTGGTCCTGGCCCTCCTCGGCGGGCTGCATGAGCAGATCCGAGGGGAGATCGTAGTAAACGGCGCCGGGCTTGCCCTCGCCCGCGACGCGCAGCAGCTCGGCGAGCTGCGGCCCGACGGTGGCGGCCGATTCGAGGCGCGCCGAGGCCTTGACGTAGGGGCGCACAGCCTCGAGCTGGTCGAGCTCCTGGAAGGCGCCCTTGCCGCGCTCGCCGCGCTCGCAGGCGCCCGAGATGAGCAGCAGCGGCCACGCGTTGACCTGCGCATCCGAGAGGCCCGCCAGCGCGTGCACCACACCGGGGCCGGAGACGGTCAGCAGCACGCCGGGCGTGCCCGTCAGGAACCCGGCGGCCGCCGCCGCGTAGCCGGCCGCCTGCTCGTTGCGGCACGAGATGAAGCGCACGCCCGCGGCCTGCAGCGCGCTCGCGAGCGCGGTCACGGGGATGCCGATCACGCCGTAGGCCGTCTTCACGCCCAGCGCGGCCAGAGAGCCCGCGATCGCGTAGTACGCGTCCTTGGGCAGCAGCGACAGGCCGAGCGGGGGCGGCACGGCGACCGCGGCGGCGGCGGGGGCGGGGGCGGAGGCCGAGGCGTCTGCGGAAGCGGAGAGGGGGAAAAGGGGAAGGGAGGGAAGGGAAGGGGCGTGAGGTGGAAAAGCCGGGAGGAGAAGGGCGAGAGGCGCGGACGGAGCGCGAAGCGGCGAGTAGAGACGCGAGCTGCGGTCGGTAGCGGAAAGAGAAAGACCCCGAGAGAGCGGAAGGGAATGGAAAGCGACGAGACCCGCTTCGTGACGGTGCCGCCCCAGCCGCGCGTGCATCCGCATCGGGTGCTGCACCGCGGCCCGCGTGCATCCCACGGCCCTGGCTGGACGTCGTCTCCTGCGCAGCAGGAGGCGCCGACCCCGACCCCTCCCTGATGCCTTCTCCCCGCTCCCCGCCGCCGCCCACCACCACTCCCCCTCCCGCTCACCGCCGCCGCCTCTCCCCCAGCCTCTCTCTCCGCTCCGCGCCACCGTCCCTCTCCTCCCCGTCCCCCCCCCCCCCCACCCCTCTCCCTCTCTTCCAATCTCACTGGGCGCTCTCTCTCGGGTCGGCGGCGATGGTCCCGGGCGTCTCACGGCTCGCGTCGCGGCCACCCTCCCTCGCCACCCGTCCCCACCCTCGCTCCCGTCCCGCCCTCTTGCCTTCCCCCGCTCCCAAGCCGCGGCTCCCCCCGAGACGAGGCCGTCGAGAGTCGAGCGTGTCGGGACCACCGCCAACCGAGGGAGCGACGAGCGAGAGAGGAGAGAAGAGAAGAGGAGAGGAGAGGAGAGGAGAGGAGAGAGGGACGGGGGGGGGCGGGGGGGAGGGCGAGAGGAGGGAGGGAAGCGAAGAGGAGGGAGGGGAGCGAAGAGGAAGGCAGGGGGAAGGGGCAAGGGCGGAGGGCGCCGGCAAGAGGAGCGTCGAGGCGCGGGAGGAAAAGCCGCGGGGTCGTCGGCGAGAAAGCACAGGAGCGGGAGGGGGCTCGCCGCGCGGCCAGAGGGCCGCGGCGCGAGCCGTTGACCCCCCGCGCGCCGTCCCCGCGGCGCGTGCGAGAGCGTCCCGCGATCCGCATCGCGCGGCCGTTCAGCGGGACGGATCCGGCGAACGGACACCCGGCGGGCGATAGGGAAGAAGTTCAGAGGTCGGAAAAGAAGACAGAGAAGGAGGACGTGGAGAGGAACGGAGGGGGGAGGGAAGGAGGGGTGCGGCGAAACGCAGAGGCAAAGGGGGCGTTGCGGAGACGTCGCGATGGGGTTTGGCGAGGGGCGAGCGGGGAGGGTAGAGCGCGGCGGCGGGCAGCGCGTCGGGCGCGCGCCGAGTGCGCGCGTCAGGTGCCCGCCGGGCGTGCGTCGGGCGCGGGCGCGTCGGCGCGGCGCGGCCGCGTGCCGAGGCGGGCGCGCGTCCCTCGCCCGCGCCGGCCTCGTGGTCGGCTGCGCGGTCTACTTACCCTGGGCCTCCGGGATGAAGGCTCCGGCCATGAAGCGTCTCTGGATCTTGCCGGTGGGTCCCTTGGGGAGCTCCTTGGTGAGAAAGACGACCTCGGGCACCTTGAAGGCGGCAAGGCGCTTGGAGACAAAGGCGCGGATGTCCTGCTTGACGGCCTCGGCGGCGGCCTCGTCGCCCTCGACCTCGGCCTGGGCGTCGGGGGAGAGCACGACGGCGGCGTCGACAATCTCGCCGTACTTGTCGTCGGGCGCCCCGAACGAGCAGGCCTCGGCGACCTTGGGGTGGGCGAGCAGGGTGGCGTCGATCTCGAGAGGCGAGATCTTCTCCCCGCCGCGGTTGATGAGCTCCTTGATGCGGCCCGTGAGGGTCAAAAAGCCGTCCTCGCTGAGCATGCCCTGGTCGCCGGTGCGGAACCAGCCGTTGGTGAACGAGTCGGCGTTGGCCTTCGGGTTGTCGCGGTAGCCGGCCGTGACGTTGGGGCCGCGGATGGAGACCTCGCCGATGCCGCCGGGCGCGAGCTCGTTGCCCGCGTCGTCAAGGATGGTCACGCGCACCGTGCCGTGGGCCTTGCCGACCGAGCCGGGGCGGCGCAGGGGCGTGCCGTCGGCGGCGGGCAGCGGGTTGCTGGTCATCTGGTGGCTGGCCTCGGTCATGGCGTAGGCCTCGAGCACGGGCGCCTTGAAGGCAGCCTCGAGCTTGGCGAGCGTGGCCGGCGCCAGCGAGGACGAGCACGAGCGGATGAAGCGCAGCGGCGGCGGGCTGGCCGCGGGGTAGTCCTGCTCGGCGCGCAGCAGCAGGATCTGGTGCATGGTGGGCACGGCCGTGTAGTACGTGGCCTGGTGCTTGACCGCGTCCTTCCAGAACGTGGCCGCCGAGAAGCGGCCGGCCGCTGGCAGGATGACCGACGCGCCCGCGCGCAGCGGCGCCATCAGCCCGGCCATCAGGCCGTGCACGTGGAAGAGCGGCATCACGAGCAGCGAGACGTCCTTGGGCGTCAGCCGGTACGTCAGCTGGATGTTGGCCAGCGACGCGGTCAGGTTGGCGTGCGTGAGCGGGACGCCCTTGGGGCGCGACGTCGTGCCGGACGTGTGCAGGAAGAGCGCCTCGTCCGACGGCCTGGGCGGGTCCTCGAGCGTCGAGGGCACTGCCGCCAGCTCGGCCGGCGACGGGAGCGAGAACGAGCCGTTGACCAGGCGCACGGCCAGGTCGGGGGCGCCGCTCTCGGAGACGGTCACCTCGAGGCCGATCGACGGAACCAGGCCGTTGGCCTCGGCGTTCGGGTTGCCCTTCTTGCCCACGACCAGAAGCGTCGACTTGGCGTCCTCGATGTAGTACTTGAACTCGTCCTCGCGGTAGTTCTGGTTCAGCGGAGCCGCGACCGCGCGCGCGTACGTCGCGCCCAGAAAGGCGACCACGTACTCGATCTGCGCGGCGCGCGAGAGAGAGGAAGAGGAGGGGGGGGGAGGAGGGGAGAGGTCGGCGCAAGACGAGGCGTCGCGAGGGGAGGGGGGAGGAGGGGGAGGGAGGGTCGCCGGAGGAGAGGCAGCCGACCGACGCCAGGCATCGCTCGTGAGCCCCGCTCGGCACTCGGCAGGCGCGGAGGCGCGACGGCTCGCCGAGCCCCGCCCCGTCGTTCCCGTCCGCCCGCGCCTCGGGCCGCGACCCCGGCGCATCCCCCCCCCCCCCCCCCCCCCCCACCCCCCCCCC
>PGFX01000078.1:0-19923 GCA_003612995.1 Prototheca bovis | reverse complement strand
CCTGCCCTGCGTCCCTTCTGCCCTCACCCTTCCCCGGCCCCGCCCCCCCCCCCCCCTCCCCCCCCCCCCGCCCGCCCCCCCCCCCCCCCTCCCCCCCCCCCCCCCCCCCCCCCCCCCCCCCCCCCCCCCCCCCCCCCCCCCCCCCCCCCCCCCCCCCCCCCCCCCCCCCCCCCCCCCCCCCCCCGTGCTTTGCTCACGTCTCCCCCCTCGTCGTTCTGCGTGCAGATGCTCCAGTCTCCGACGACCAAGGACTACACGAACGTGATGCAGTTCTTGCTTCGCGAGCTGGACCCGTCGTCCGGCCGGGGCGGGGCGCCGCTCAAGCTCGAGGAAGAGGTCCCCGCGCTGTTCAAGCGTCTGCGGTACCCCCTGCAGATCTCTCGCGCCTCGCTGGCAGCCGTGGGCTCTCCGCACACGTGGCCGAGCGTGCTCGCGGCGACGGCATGGCTGGTGGATCTGCTTCGGTACTCTGCGCGCGCCGAGGCTGCCCGCCTGGCCCCCCCCTCTGGCGCTCCGGCGCCGTCGCTCGCGGACGACCCCGAGGACGTGGACGGCGCGCGAGCGCGGGAAGAGGCGGCGTTCTTCGAATACGTGTCCGCGAGCTACCGCGCGTTCATGGCCGGCGACGACGCCGCATGCGAGGCCGCGGACGGCGAGAAGGCGGCCGAGTTTGAGCGCCGGGCCGCCGAGCTGCGCGAGGAGACGGGCCGCGCCGAGGCGGCCGCGGCGCGGCTCGAGGCCGAGCTCGAGGAGCGCGCGTCGCGTCCCTCGGCGCTGGAGGCCGCGATCGCGCGTCGCGACGAGACGGCGCGCGACCGCGAGCGCTTCCTGGAGCTGATCGCGGCGCTCGAGTCGCGCGTGGCGGCGGCCGAGGCGCGCGAGCGCGACCGGCGCGGGGACGTCGAGGGCAAGCGCGCCGAGCTGGCGGCCGTGGAGCGCGAGCGCGAGTCGCTGCGCGCGACGGTCGCGGCGCAAGACCTGACGCCCGCGGACGTGGCGCGCATGGCCCGCGACCGCGCGGCGGCCGAGGCGCGGCTGCGCGCGGCCTCGGCGCAGCGCGAGGCGCTGGCGGCCAAGGTCGCGCGCGTCGAGGCCGAGCTCGAGGGCGCGCTGGACCGCGCCGAGGCCACGCTGGCGCGGTACCGCGTCGAGACGGAGCGACTTCGGCTCGTGCCCGCCGGCGCCAAGCGCGCCGAGGGCGTCTCGTACGAGGTGCGGCTGGACCGCCGCGGGGGCGGCGCGGGCCCGGACGCGCCGCCGCTCGTCGACGCCGACCTCAAGGGCGCGCTGCGGCCCGCCGCCGAGGCGCTCGCGGAGCGCTACGCGGCCCGCGCTCGCGAGCTGCGCGCAGAGCTCGTCGAGCTCGGGGAGCGCCGCACCGCCGCCGGCGAGATGCTGCGCGACCGCCTCGCCGATCAGGAGGCCGCGCGCGCCGAGCTCGAGGCCGCCGAGGCCGACCGCGAGGCCGCGCGCGCCGAGCTCGAGCGGTCCCTGGCCGCCGTGCGCGACCAGGCAGAGCGCCTCGCGGCCGACTGCGACGCGCTGCGACACGGCGACTCGACGGGCGAGGCCGAGGCGGCCGCCGAGCTGGACCGCCTCGAGGAGGCGCTCGACAGGGAGCGCAGGCTCGGCGAGGCCGAGAACGCCGCCCTGCACCGCGACCTCTCCGCCGCGCTCGAGGCCATCCTCAACCACAAGGTGCACTGCCAGAGGAAGCTCCAAGCGGCCCTCAAAACCCTCAAGGACGTCCGGGAAACCACCGCCACCGACGCCCAGAGGCTCCAGGGGCTGGCGCAAGGCTGGATCCAAGCATGCAGCAAGGGAAGAGCCGAGGGGGGCGACGGCGCAAAGGGCGCAGAGGGCTCTTCGAGGTAGGGGAAACGAGGCATGGCGCAACGGGCACTGGAAGCTCGCCACCAGGTGATGTCCTCGCCGCTGTTCTTGCCGCTGCCGCTGCCGTCCCCGCTGGCAGCCGCCTCGAGACCCCGAGGCGCCGAGAGACGCCTTCTCGAAACGGACGCCCCCCCCCCTTCCACACCACGGCCACACACCACCCGTCTCGCCGCCTTCCCGGCGCTCTCGACCTTCCTTTTCCCGCCCCACCACCTCCTTTTCTCCGTTTTCTCTCTCCCCTCCGCGCTGCGACCCTTTCCCCCACCCCCTTCCCTCCCTCTGTGCTGCCTTCGACGGCTCTCCTCCCAGTTCCCTTGCGAGCCGCCTCCGGCTCCGCCCCATCCCTTCCCCCTCCCCCCCCCCTCCTCCGGCACTTTCGTTTCGTTTGACACCCGACCTGTGGAAACGGCAGAGAGGGAACGCGCCGGGAGGCATGGCAAAACGCACAGCGGGCCGGCAGCGCGCAAAACGGTCGTTGCTGCCGAGCCGCGACCGACGCTCCGCTGGGCACCGCCGCATCCGCCTCCTCCGCCTCTCCGCTTTCCACCCCTCCCCTCCCCCGGTTCCCGCTTCCCCCTCCTCCCTCCCTGTCCCCGCGCGAAGCCGCGAACGCGGCGCCCTGCGCGCGCGCGTACCCTCCCCGCGGTCGCCACTCCGCTGCCCGCCGCAACGATGCGCGAGAGGCAGGAAAAACCGACGCTCTCGTCGACCGCGCTCGATCGCAGCCTCGGGCTCGACTCGCCGCGCAAGGACCCTCGAGGCGCGGGCGCGCGCGGTCGTTCCGCCGTTTGAACGGGCGCTCGACCGAGGGGGGGAGTGATGCCGAGCCGCACCTGAGGGCTCGCGACGCGATCGCCTGCCCGTAGCGAGTCGCATTTGCGTCGCGTTCAAGCCGCGCGCGTCGTCCGCCCGCAGCCCGCGCGGTCGTCCGCCCGCAGCCCGCGCGGTCGTCCGCCCGGCTCGCCGCGCGCGCGCGGCGCGGGCGCAGTCGCCGCTCCGCAAGCCCCAGATCTGGTCCCTTTTTTTCCTCCGCGGCGGGGAGGTTGGCGAGCCACGATGGCCGCTCCGATGGGCGGGTTCGCCGCCGTGAACGAGGACGCTCAGGCGGTCACGACGCACCGCGAAACGACCGAGGCCCGCGAGAGCCGCGCGCTGGAGCTGTACGAGGAGGGTCTCCGCGCGTCGCGCGCCGGCGACCTGCGGGGCGCCGAGGCCGGCCTGGCGGCCGCCCTGCGCTCCGAGGTGGTCGCGCGCGCGTCGGCCGGGAAGATGCGTCGCTTGCGCTTCCTAGCGCTCAAGAACCTCGGCATGCTGCATCTCCAGCGCGTCAGGGTCGTCGGCGCCAAGCGCAGGCGAGAGGGTGGGAAAGGAAGGGGCGGGGACGAGGGGGGCGAGGTCGTCGAGGACCGCCGGCTGCTGGAGCTGTCCGCGGCGTCGCTGGCGCTGGCGGCGCGCGAGGAGCCCGGCGACGCGACGGTGGCGTCCCGCCTGGCCGCCGTGGCGCGGTCGCTGGGCTTGACGGCGGCCGCCGAGGCGGCGCTGGGCGTGGCTCTGCGGGCCCGGGGGGACGCGGGTGGCGTCGGCGACCGCCTGTTGGCGTCCATGGCCGAGCGCGCGGACGCCAAGGCCGCGCGCGAGCTCGCGAGCCTCCTGGGCGACGCCGAGCGGCGCCTGCGGGCCGCCGGGCGCGAGGCCAGGCGACGCCGCAGGCGCGAGAGAAGGGCGAGGGCTAGGGCGGAGGAGGAGGCAGGTGGGGCGGTCGGCGACGGCAACGGCGAGAAGGGGGCGGGAGGCGCGGCCGGCGATGGCAACGGCGAGAACAGGGCGACCCTCGGCGAGGAGGACGGTGGCGACGAAGAGGGAGGATCCGCTGGCTCGCAGGGTCGGACGGAGGGCGGCGCCTCTGCCGGTCCCTCCTCGGCGGCTGCGCCCCCCGCCGCCCCGCCCGCCGACTCTGCCTCCCCCCCGGCCTCGACCGCTTCGCCCACCGGCTCTGCCGCCCTTCACGCCGCCGCTCCCGCGTCTTCGCTGCTTCCCGCTCCGACGTCTATTCGCCTGCGCGAGGCGACGTGGTCGTCGCTGCTGGCCGCGTGCGTCGAGGCGCTGGCGACCGACCGCGCCTCGTCGGTGGCCCGCGGCGCGCCCCCCGCGCCCTCGCTTGGCGCGCCAGAGGCCGAGATCGCCCTCTGGCTCGCGCGGGTGGCTCCGGACCTCGACGAGAGGTCTTTCCCGCGGTTTGGAGCCAAGCGCTGGGCCGACGTGGACCAGATCGTCGGGCGGCGCTGGGTCGTGGAGGTCGAGGGCGAGAAGAAGGGGGCCGAGGGAGAGTTGGGGGAGCCCAGGGAAGATGGCCCGCATCGGACGGCGGGGGCGCGCACCATGGAAGTGGATGATGGAGTCGACGACGAGCCCGGTTGCGCAGAGAAGGCCGGGGACGACCCAGAAAGGGCCAAGGCGCGAGCGGTGGGAGGAGAGGAAGGCGGCGCCAACGTGACGGGCCCCACCGGGGTCGTGGAACCGACCCAACCCGACGCGACGGGCCCCACCGGGGTCGTGGAACCGACCCAACCCGACGCGACGGGTCCCACCGGGGTCGTCGAAACGAGCAAACCCAATCCTCGTGCCGCTCCTCGGAGGACGAGCTCAGCTTCGGAACGTCCCACCGCTGATGCCACCGCGCACCCCGCTGCGGGCCCCGAGGCGGGGCCTCCCGCTCCCCCCGCCGGTTCTCCGCCCCCGCCCGAGGCTCCCGCCTCCGCGCTTACGCCAACGGAGACGTCGGTGCGCGTGACCCGCGGCATGGCGCTGGCCAAGGAGAGGGCCAAAGGCGCCTGCAAAGAGACGGAGGCCGAGCCCACCGGGCCGACCGTCGCCGAGCTCCGAGACGCGGCCGTCGAGACGCTCAGGGCCTCCCTGCTGGCGAGGCTCGGAGACGAAGGCGAGGGGAGGGATGGAAGCGGCCGAGGGAAATCGGGCGGTGCGGGGCGCGTCGACGGAGGCGACGACGGCGCTGCTGGGAAAGCCGCGACTTCCGCCCTCGCCGAGCCCCTCGACACCTCCACCTCCCCCTCTTCCTCCAGCGACCCCCTGGCAAGCTCTCTCCGCGGCGCCCTGGCCTCACTTTCCCTCCGCAACGCAGCGCTTGGCGTCTCCGCCCAAGTTATGGCGGAGACGGCGCTCGGAGCGCTGTTCCGCTCGCCCGGCGCGGCGCCGCGTCTCTTCGAGGCGGGTGAAGGTCGCACGGCCGCCCTGGCCGTCCGGCTCTACTTGTCGCTGCTGGGCCTCGCCTGGCGACCGAGCGACGCAGATCTGCTGGTCGTCGCCGAGATTGCAGTCCGCATGACCCTCGAGCTGCACCGCGCGGGCGAGGAGCCGGCCGCGGAGACCGCCGCGAGGCTCGCCAGGGGGGCGCTCGCCAGGCGCCTCGCTAGGGGCACGGCGGGTGGCGCCGCCTGCGGCGCCCGGGCGACCGCGGCCGCCGCCCTCGACGCGGCTTGCGTCGCGGCGCGCGAGTGTGCCATCGAGGCGCATCTCGCCGCCGCGCAGGACGACCTGCCCTCGGCCGAAGCCGCGCTTGGTCGCCTCGCTACCCTCTGTGCGCAAGGGACAGCCGCCGCCGCAGAGGCCGCCGCCGAGGCCGAAACCGAGGCAGGGGCCGGGGTCGGGGCGGAGTGGGCGAGCGGCGAACGCGAGGTACGCGGGAACAAGAGGCGAAAGCGGAAGATCGAGGCCGCGAGGGCGCTCGGGGCGGAACTCGACGGGGGAGGCCGCTCGGACCCCGCTCGGGCCGCGGACGGCTCTACCGCCCACGCCTACGGCACGTTGGCAGCCCTGTCGTCGGAGCACGCGCGCATGGCGCGCTCGCTGGCGCTTCTGCGGCTGGCCGGCGGGGCGCTCGAGGGGTCTGCGACGCGTCGTTCGCTTGCGCTCGAGATCCTCCCGACGCCCTCGCGCGGCGACGCAGGCGCGCAAAAGGCCGTGCGCGCGCTGCTGGCCGCCGCGGCCCGCGCCAGGGACGGCGACATGGCCGCGCGGTGCCTCGTGCGGCTCGCCGCCGACGCCTGCTGGCAGGGTGTCAGGGAGAGCCGGGACGCGATTGCGGCGGGTGCGGGGGGCGTGGAGGACGGAGACGCCGCCGCCGGCACCGGCAGCGACGAGTCTGGCTCGCACGGGCCCTCTGGCGCGCCTCTCGACGAGGCCGGCCGCACGTCCTCCGCCGCCTCCCTCAACGACCCCTCCGCTCCGCTCGCTCCCTCGCATCCCGCGTCCGCGCTGCCGCTGGGCCTCACGCCCGACATCTCCGCGGCGCTAGGCGCCCTAGCGCTTCGACGCGGACGCCCAGCGCGCAGGCTGCTGCGGACGCTCGCGGAGCTCGCGCGGCGACGCGAGGCTTCGCGGGCCGAGGCTGCGGCCGGCGACGCGGGAGTCCCGGGCCCAGCGCGTGCCCTCCCAGCCCTGCGAGGCCTGCCGTCCTCGCTCCCGGACGCCTGGTTGCTCGAGGCCGCGGAGGAGATTGCGCGCGCCGCGCTGTGCGAGCTCGACCGCGCGGTGGCCCTGCACAAGGAGAGGAGCGCAGCGATCGCGCGGGCCGAAAGGGCCAGACGGGACGCCGAGGACAAGGCAGCCGGGACGACCGAGAGGCGCGGCAGGGGAGGCAAGGCGAGGGACAGGGGCAAGGAGAGCGACGCGCCCAAGGTGCCTTCCGATGCGCGCGGTGATGCTTCCACGGAGGGCGGCGCGCGGGCCACGAGCGCGGACGGGGTCGTTGTTCGAAGCGCCCGCGTGATCCGCAGGGAGGAGCTGTTCGAAGGCGACGAGGATGCCGTCGCGGGCGGGGACGCCCCGATGACGGCGGCGGATGCCCCCTCCGGCGACGGGGACGGGGATGGCGCCGCCGATGGCGCTGCCGCGCCGGCGGCTGGCTCAGAGGATCCGACCGCCGTTGGCGCCGAACCGAGGGATCCTGCTGCGCCGCCCGCCGATGCCGATGCAAAGAAGGATGCTGCCGCCTCGCCCTCTGCCGCTCCTCCCTCCTCTGCCTCCTCCGCCTCCGCTTCGGCGGTCGTCGCTCTGACTCGCAAGCTGCGGCAGACGTCGCGCTCGGCGGCGCGGTGCCTTGCGCTGGCTCTGACGCTGGCCTTCCCCTCCCTCTCCGCGCCCGCCCGCTCGCGCCCCTGGCGCGCAGCCGCGACGGCGCTGGCGGCGCTCTCGCCGCGCGAGGGCCTGTGCGCCTCGGGCGCCGCGCTGCTGAGGGCCGCGCTCGTCTGCGCGGACGCGGGCGCCGAGGCGGGCGCCGCCTGGGGCGCGCGCGAACGCGCCTCCCTCGCGGCCGCGCTCTTCGACATGCAGGAGAGCGACATGGACCTCTCGGTCGGAGGCGCGGAATCCGGGCGCGAAAACGACCCGTCTTCACCGCCGTCGGTCTTCGCCATCGATGGGGAGGCCGGATGCGACGAGTGGCCGTGGAAGCTAGAGGGCGCCGAGTGGGAGGCCGAAGGGGGGGGCGCGTCGAGCGTCGGCACCGCCGAGAAATGTGTCAGCGCCGGCGCCGGCCCAGTAGCTGCCACGGAGCCGGTCGACCTGCTGGACGCCATCCTCGCCGCGTCCAAGGGCGTTCCGCTGCACCCCCTCGAGTCGCTCGCCGCTTGGCGGGCTGCGGGTCGCACGCTCGCGGGCCTCTCCCGCCACGGCGCCGGGCGCCACGCCACCTTTGTCGAGGCGGCCTGGAGGGCCGTCGGAAGCGGCTGGGGTAGCGGTGGACCGCTTCGGAAGCAACGCCGGCAGCTCGCGGCCTTTGTTCTCCGCACACCTGGGCCCTGGTTGTTCGATAGCGGCAACCTCGGTGGGGAAGGCGACGACGGCGAACGAGACGTCGACGGCGACAACGACGGCGGGGACGGAACCGATGTCGGTCGGGGCGTCGGCGAGGACGCCACCCCCGAGCCCGGCGCAGGCGACGGAAACGTCGCAGGGGCTGGCGCCGCTGCCCCTCTGGTGCGCTACTCGCTGCACGAGGAGGCGCTCCGCTCGCCGGACGTGCTACCCGCCATGGCGGGCCCGTTGGCGGACGCGAGCGAGGCCGAGGCGCGCCGCGCCGAAGCCTGGGCGTGGGAGGAGCAGGACGAGGATGGCGACGAGGATGCGGGGTCGGCGCCAGACGGCGCGACCGAAGGCGGCGCGGACGGCGGTCGGGAGGCCGCTGAAGGGCCAAAGGGGCGCATCGCCGGCACGGAGGTCGGCGAAGCGGAGGACGAGGGCGGCGACGATGTCGATGGCGCTCAGACTCGCTCTCCCGTTCTGGCTTTGGACTCGGCCCGTTCGGCGTCCTTCGCCACCTCGGGTTGTTCCCCTCGTAGCGCGGCCCTGCGCGCGGCGCTGTTCGAGACGTTTGCGTTCCTGGTGTACGGCGGTTTGCTGCCCTCCTCGTCGCCGGTCTTCCCGGGTGGCGCCCAGGGCCTCGCGTGGAACGCGACCTACCCCACGGCGCCCTTGTCGCGCTCTCCCTGCTCGGCCGCCTTCGACGCCGAGGTCGGCCGCCTCGCGGCGCCCGCGCGCCGCCTTCTGCTCGCCAGCCCAGCATCCGCGCGGCTCGGCTGGCTTGCGCTCGCCGCCGTCCACGCCGCCGCGGCCGAGGCCGCGCGCGACGAGGGCGAAGCCGTCGCCCTGGACCGCGCCGCGGCCGCCTGGCGCCGCCAGGCGGCCGCGGGGACGCGCGCGCGCGGAGGGCCGTCGGCGTCCCTCGACGGCAGCTTTTCGCGTCTTTCGCGGCTCGCGCTTGCGGGGCCGTGGTGCACACCGCCGGAGGGAGGCCGGCCACGCCTGCCCTCGGACTGCGCCGCGCGCGCCCGCGCGCACGGCAGGCTGGCGGCCGGCGCCGCCGCCGCGGGCGCGCAGGCGCTCGAGCGGGCGGGCGACGCCGAGGGGGCAGCGGCGGGATACAAGCTCCTCGCGCGCGTGCTCTTCGACCTGGCCCCGTGGGAGGACGAGGCCGAGGGGCGCAGGGGCCTCAGCGGCCCGTGCGCCGATGATGCGGTCGAGAGGCGCGGGGGGCTCGGCAACCCGGGCACCGGCGATGCGGAAGTGGGACGGGGTCCCTCCCCGGACGGTCGCTCCTCGCCCTCTTCTCACGTCACCCTGACGCTGGCGCTTCGGGCTGCGGAGGCCGGCCTCTCGCTGCTTCCATCCGACTGGGAGCTGCACGTGCTGCTGGCGCGCGCGCGCTGCGAGCTCGGGCGAGAGGCGAGCGAGTGGCTGCTGCCGCTGGGCGAGGCGGCCGCGCGCGTCGCCGCGACGGACGCGGGGCTGATCGACCCGTTTTATCTCCTCCACGCCGCTCGCATCGAGGTCGCCGCCAAGGCTCTGGGCAAGGGCCAGTCCTCTGCGCGGAGCGCGACCGTGCCGCGCTCCGCTCTGGCGCTCTCTGCCCGCCAGTCGTACGTGCTGCCGTGGCGCGTGCCGGACGCCTGCCTCGGGGCGTTCCCTGGCGCCGCGTCGTCCGCGTCCCCGGGCCGCGCCACGTCCGCGTCCCGCCTTCCGACGTCTTTCTTGTCCGCCCTGACGACGCTCTCCTGCATCGAGGACGCGGATGCAGGGGGCTCGCCGGAGCCGGTCGACGCCAGGGGGCCTGCCGCAGGCCGGGGCGAAGAGACCGCCCCCGGTTCTCCCCGGGCCGGCAACGAAGGCGCCCAAGGTTCTCCCCGGGCCGGCGACGACCACGCCCCGGACTCCCCCCGACCCGCCGGCGGAGACGCCGTTGGCTCCTCGCGGGTCTCCGCCGGCGGTCCCCCTGCGGCTCTGGCGTCGCCGACGTCGTCGTCCTCCCCGCCTCCTCCTCCGGACGCGACGTACGTATTGGAGACGGCGATCAACGACTCGTGCTACGCGATGGCGGCGTGCTACGATGGCGACTCGCGCTACTGCGAGGCGCTCGAGGCGATCATGCAGGCGCTGTTAGCTCGCCGCAAGCCCGAACTGGTGCCCTCGCTGCTGGCCAAGGTCTTCACGCCCGCGGGCCGCGGCTCCTGGAACCCCGTGCTGGCGCCCTCGATGCGCAGGCTCCCCGCCGAGGGGCCCGGGGCGCTCAAGAGGCCGCGGGGCATCTGCGCCCGAGCCATTGCTGAGGAAGAGGACGCTCGCGGCGCGGGGACAAGAGTGCTCTCCGAACGCACCACGCCCCTCGACCCGCCTGGCACCCAGACCTGGCTCCAGCAGCTCCAGGCAGGATGGCGGAGCGAGGCGGCCCGAGCCCGCCGAGAGCCGCAAAAGGCGCTCGGGAAATCCGGGCGCGATGGTGATGACGACGACGACGACGACGACGACGGGGCGGACGCCGCGGCCGGCGCGTCCGCAGCGTCTCCTCCGCCCTCCTTCGTCTCTCCCATCCCTCGCCCGACCACCTGGGGTCGGCCGCCGGCCAAGTTCGTCGGCAACGGCCTCGACGAGCCTCCGGCCGTGTTCCGCGCGCGCTCTCGGCTCGCTTTTGCGCGGTGGGTAGCTCTCAACGTGGTGCGCGCCAATGTCGATGGGCTCAAGGCCGCCGCCGAAGCGCTGCGACCCGAGGGCGAGGAAGAGGAGGAGGAGGAGGGCGACGGCGACGGTGGCGACGACGGGGGGGGTAAGGAGGCTAAGGGCGTGGAGGGCGGCGGGAGGAAGGGCGGCAAGGAGCCCAGGGGAGCAGGGCGAAGAGCAAAGGGCAAGGCCGAGAAGGCATCTGCGGGCTTGGCGGAAGAGGAGGGGGGCGATGTGCCGCACGACCCGACAGACTACCTGCCCGGCGAGGTGGCGTACGCGATCGCCTGGGGGGGACACGTGCTGGCTCTCGCCGCCGCCATCACCAAGCGGCTCCAGGCTCAAGATCACGGCGTGTCCGCCGGGACGGCCGAGGAAGCGGTGCTGCCTCCGGAGACGTCGGCAACGACCACTGGCGACGCGCCCTTGGCCTCGATCTCCGCCCCCTCGTCAGCCGCTCTCCAGGTTTCGGCCACCATCCCTCCGACCGCCGCCCTTCCGACCGGAGCGTCGGCAGCGTCGGTTCCTTCGATCGCACCTCCCGCGGCCTTGTTGTCCCTGGCGTCTGACCAGTGGCTGGGCACGCTCCTGCAGCAGGCCTGGTCGGTCTGCGAGGATCGCGCGCCCTCCGGCTCGGCCCCCCTTGCCGGCGACGACGGGCGCTGGGCCGCGGCCGTGGCGGGGCCGGCGCGCCTCGCCGCCGAGGTGCTGGCGCAGCTCCCCGAGATCCCGCAGCCGATCGAGGTGCGTCAGGTCGCGCGAGATCTCTTCGGCGTCCGCATGTGCGGGGGGGAGCAGGGAGCGGATGGCGGCGAGGCGAGGGACGTGGACCACGGACTTGGCGGTGCCGCTTCCGAGCGTCCCCCCTCTTCCTCGCGCCTTCCCTCGTACCCCCGCTCCTTGCGCTATTCTCCCTCCGCCTCCATGGCTTCGTTCCTGACCTTTGCGCGTCTGCACGCGGCGCGTCTGGCGGCGCTGACGGCGCCCACGTCGCCGCTGGAGCCCGCCCGGGACCTCGACGACCTCGCGGCGGCGCTGCAGCGCAAGCACAAGGCGCCCGACCGCGCGGCGCCCTGGGTCCCGCGCCTTGCGCTCTTCGTGGCGCATCAGGGCGTCTCCAGGTCCGAGCGGGAGGTCGCCAGGCTCGTCCGCGACGCCACGGCGCTCTTCGGAGTGCCGGACGAGGCGGCAGGGCCGGGCGCGGTCGAAAGGGGGGGAGGCACGGGCAAGGGTGGTGCTGGCCGTGCGGGTGCCGTGCGATCGGGTACCGCCGATGTGACTCCGCCTCTCGCTCCGTCGCCGCCGCCGTCGGCTGCGGCCGCGCCCGCGGCTGCGGCCGAAACCGCCCCTGCGGCTGCCACCACACCCGCGACCACGGCCGCCTCCGCAGCCGCCTCCCCGGCCGCTCCCGCGGCGTCGCTCCCGGCCGCCTCTTCCGCGCCTCCCTCCCGCTTGTCCTTCGCTCCGACGCTCCCCCCTCCGCCACCCCCGCCGACCTTCCCGCCGCTGCCGGCGGTGCCGGCGACGCCGCCTCCTGGCCCCGACCCGTCAGAGGCGCCTGCCGACGCGGTGACGCCGACGCCGGACCAGGTGGAGACGAGCCGCCTGCTGCTGCGGCAGATCCGTTCCGTGCAAACGGGTGCGCTGAACATGCGGGTGCATCTGCAGCAGGTGATGCTGCGGCTGCAGCAGCTGCAGGCGAGCGGGACGGCCTCGCTGACGGACCTCGAGGCGCTCCGCACGATCGGGCATCAGCTCCACGCGCGCGGCGAGCAGCAGACGACTTTCGCGCGACACCTCTGGCATCGCGCGCTCGGCTCGCAGGCGCTCGCCACGCGCGTCGCGCTGCGCGCCGAGGGCGAACCCGAGCCGCCCACCGTGACCGCCGCAGCCGACGCCTGGGAGCGCAGCGTGCGCGAGCGCTGGGCGGCTGCCGCACGCGCGCAGCGCACCCAGGAGCACGCGCGCGCCCTCGCGATCGTGCAGGCCGAGAGGGCGCGACGCGACGCCGCCACGGCGCAATGGCAGCAAAGCATGCGCGTCTACCTCGAGACGCACCAGGCGGAGATGGAACGGAGGCGCCTCGACGCCCTCCGGGCCGCCGGAGGCGGGGGAGGCGGCGGGGCCGAGTCCGGTCCTGGGTCTGGCTCCGGCCCCGGGGCCGCCGAGCCGGACCCCCGGAGCGCCTCGTCCGCTCCCGCTCCGTCCTTTGGCCCTCCGAGCGACGTTGCGCGCTTGGAGGCGGCCTTTTTGTCCGCGCGCGAGGCGTACGCGCGCGGCGCGCTGCGGCGAGAGCTGCAGATGCGGCAGGCGTACGGCATCCTGGCGCAGGGCTCTGCCAACCTGCGCCAGCTCTCGGCCGCGCGCGACGCGGCCGAGGCCCGCGGCGACGCGCGGCAGGCGGCGGAGCTGGCGCGGCGCGTGCAGCTGCTCGAGGGCCAGATCCGCGCGGCCACGCACAGCGTCCGCCTGCAGGAGGCGGCCATGCGCGGCGAGGAGCGCAGGGAGGCGCTCGCCGTGCACCAGGCCGAGCGCGCGCTCTCCGGCGAGCAGGAGCGCGTCGAGCGCGTGCGGGTCCAACAGCGCGTCTGGACGGACGAGCAGGAACGTCTGAAGAGGGGAGAGCAGGGCAAGGAGTCGCAACGCAAGCAGCCGCAGGGCGAGGAGGCGCAGGGCAAGGAGGCGCAGCGATCGGCATCCCCGCAACGTGCTCCGTCGCAGCCTCTTCCGCAGGCTCTGCGCTCGGCCCCTTCCGCCGCGCATCCAATGACGCTGGACGCCGCGCAGGCGAGCGTGGCGCGGTTCGAGCTGGTGCCTCTGGCCGCCGGCGCCGCCAGGCGCGCGCTGGCCGCCTACAAGATGTGCCTCTGGCTCCGGTGCGGCTCCACCAAGCTCCGAGGTCTCGGCCGCGTCGCCAGGGAGGCCGCCGCCGCCCGGGACGCCGCCGCCGCCGGCGAAGCCCCTCGCAGCGTTGCCCCGCTGGCCGCCGCGGCGCTCGCGCTCTCCGCCTCGACCTTGTCCGCTCCCCCCACGGCGCTCGCTTCCGCCCCCCTGCCCTCCTCGTCGGCGCTTTCGGCCGCCCCGCTGCCCTCCTCGACGCTGCTCCCCTCGGCGCTCTCTGGCCCGTCCGCGCGGGCGTACGACGCCAAGGTGCTGCTGCTGGAGGCCCGCGCGCTCGAGCTCGTCCGCGAGGCCTCGCGGGCGCTTGCGTCGCTGCGCACGGGCCGCTGGGAGCCCGCGCCCACGGACTCTGCCGCGCTCAAGGCCGCAGAGGAGGTCGCCAGGGCCGAGCGCCGCCGCGAGCGGCGCGCCAAGAAGCAGGAGCAGGACGCGCACCCGACCGACGACCTCGTCGCGCGCATGCTCCGGGGAGAGATCGAGAGGCAGAAGGAAGGCGCAGCGCGGCAAGCAGCCGGCGACGGCGGCGCGGTGCCCGCGGCCGCCCAGGCGGGAGGCAAAGAGGAGGCGGACGAGGCCGGGTCCGACAGTGCGCCGCGGCGGGATGGTCAGGACGC
The DNA here is from genome assembly GCA_003612995.1 of Prototheca bovis. NCBI lineage: Eukaryota > Viridiplantae > Chlorophyta > Trebouxiophyceae > Chlorellales > Chlorellaceae > Prototheca > Prototheca bovis. The sequence goes on along the minus strand of PGFX01000078.1, from coordinate 6,007 downwards.
TGCCGTCCCGGAAAAGCCCGGCGGCTCCGACGACGCGGCCGCCGAGACCTCGTCTGCTGCATCGGGGGAGACCAAGGCCGATCTCGCCAAGCCCGCCAAGCGCGGGCGTGCGGCCGGCCGCGCCAAGGGGTCGACGGCCCCGCCCGCGAAGAGGAGCATCTCCGGGTCGGCCAAGCCGGCCGCGGCCTCTTCGGCCAGCTCGACGGCCGAGCGGGCGGCGCGCCGCGCCGCGCTGCGGGCCGCTCGGCTGCAGGCCGAGGCTGGAGCCACGGGCGCGGTCAAGCGGGACGCGGCGAGCGACAAGGCCGAGGGAGGCGAGGAGCCCGCTGCCGGCGACGGGGGGAGCGAGCCCGGCATCGACCGGGAGCTCGGGCCCGAGGGTGGCGCGGGGGGCCCGGTCGACGCCGAGGAGCTAGTGGATCTCGTCGAAGACTCGGACGTCGGGCGGGACGACGACGCCGGTTCCGAGGCGTTCGTCGACGCCGTCGAGGCCCCGAGCGCCTCGGAGGGCTCGCTGGCCCCGGGCGGATCGGACGATCGCGCGGACGAGGCCGGCTCCCCCGGCGCGGGCGCACACTCGAGCGGCTCGAGGAGCGTGATCGCGCTCTCGGGCGGATCGGGCGGCGCAGGATCCAACTCCAGCGGGGGAACGAGCGATGCGGACGCAGGTTCGGGCGACTCGGGCGACGAGGACGCAAAGTCGAGCGAGTCGGAAGGCCCGAGCGCCGGACGTGCCTATGCGGAGACGGGGCACGAGGGAGCTCGTTGGGGCGACTACGAGGCCAAGTCTGGAGATTCCGACTCGGACTCTGGCGATTCGGACGACTCGGACGACTCCGACAGCTCGGAGAGCGACTCTGAAAGCGAATCGGAGGACGATGCGGACGAGCAGGCCGACCCGCAGGCGCTCGAGGCGCTGCAGCGCAGCCTGGATGCCGGGGGCGCCGTCGACGCGCCGATGGACGCCGACGCAAACGACGACGACGATGACGACGATGACGATGACGAAGAGGACGGCGATGACGATGACGAAGAGGACGACGATGACGACGACGACGAAGAGGAGGAAGAGGAAGAGGAGAGGAATCGCCAGCTCTCATCGATGGGGGGCGTTGTCGGTGGCGCATCGGGCGCCCCCGGCAACCTCTTCCGCGTCCAGCAAGCGCGAGACGACGACGACGACGACGACGACGACGACGACGACGACGACGACGACGACGACGACGACGACGATGACGACGGCGACGATGAGGATGATGAGGAGGACGATGACGACGATGACGACGACGACGAAGCGGAGGAGGATGAGGTGGTGGTCGTTCAGCGTCCGCCCTCGAGCGCTCGGCGCCGCGACGAGGACGAGGGCGAGGACCTCGGCGGCGACGACGACGACGAGGATGATGCTGAGGAGGACGAAGAGGAGGCCGAGGAAGACGACGAGGAGGAAGACGGCGAGGGAGATGACGATGACGATGATGAGGATGAGGACGACGACGAAGACGACGACGAGGAGGACGATGAGGACGACGAGGACGGTCGCGGCACCGTGCAGCCCCCCGCAAGAGGCCATGCCCGAAGCGATGACGACGATGACGACGACGACGGTGATGAGGAGGACGACGACGATGAAGATCTCGGCTCGGACGATTCGGAAGACAGCGGCAACGAAGGCCCGAGGGTCGGCGACGCGCGCACCGCCTCTCGCCACGCAAACCCTCCGGCTTTTGCGTCCGACCGCACTCCCGCCCGGTTGATTGCGGCCTCTCGCGGCCCGGACCCTCGCGCTCCTCCGTCCCAGAGGCGCAAGAGGGCGGCGGAAAGCGGGCGGGGCAGAGGGCGTGACTCGCGCAGACGCACCTGACGCGCCGCCTTTCCCTTGTTTTTCTCGCGCGTGCCTCCGCCTGTGGCGCGCGACACCCGTCGCATTTTGTTCGAGCGCGCCTGTAGCAGCGCCCAATTCACGCACGGGCAACAGAGCTTGCGGGGGGAGACGTTCGTGACGCGCTTAGTTCCTCAGGAGGAGGAAGAGAGGGCGAAGAGAAAAAATCGCGTGCACTCGCTGCGGTCCGCAAGGGCGCGCGCGATTCCGCGCACCGCCGCGGTGAAAAGAAAGCCAATTTGATGTCGCGTGCGTGCGGCGAAGCGTCGCTCGTCGTTCCCCCCCGGAGTCTTTTTTTTTTTTTTCCCTCATTTTTGGCCCCCCTCACCCCTTTTCTTTATCTTCGCTCTCCCCCCTGTTTTGCGCCCCGAGCAAACGCCATCCTCGCCGCTCGCGACGGGGCGTCCACTCTGCGCTCCTTTTTTTCTCCACTAATCCACCAACTAATCTGCCAACCCACACTCGTCCCACCCATCCCGTTGCGGCCCCTCCAGCACTCCCCCTTTTCCTCTCCCTCCCCGATTATCTCCTTCCCGCCCCCTGCATGCGTGTTCCAGCTCCGCTGCTCCCGCTGCCCCGTGCATGCGCGCGCGCGGCGGGGCGCGCGCCTCGCGCCTCCCCTCGAGGCCCTCCCCTCGCGCGCGCTGCGCCCTGCGTTCGTCGCTCGTCGGATCCCGGCGATCAAAAAAGCGGACGCACGTCGCACGAGGTCGATCGACGCCCTCCGCGGCCCTTTCCCTCTCTCCCCTCCCCTCTTCCCGTCTCCCGTGCGCCATGGCCCAGCCGTCGTCTGGCGCCGCAGAGGCCGCGGCTCCAGACTCGGTCGTGCCGGCCGACGGCTCCGACGCCTCGGGCTCTTTCTCCGTTCCCGACACGACCGCTGCGCTGGACCCCGAGGCGGTCGCGCGCCGCATGCTGGCTGCGCTGGCCGGCGAGGAGGGCACGGCGCGCGCGGACCGCGCGGCGTCCGGGAGGGGTGCGTCGGCGGGCCCCGCGTCGACGTCGGTGGCCGCCGCGGCTGCCGCGGCCGGCAAGCTGCGGTGGCGGCCCGAGGTGTCTCTTCCCTCGGACCTGTCCCGCGCCGCGCTGCAGCGCGGCGGCCGCGCGGCCGGCGTGGACGGCGCGCTCGCGAGCGCGCTGGTCGGCGCGCGCAAGGCGTCTGGGGCGGAGGGCGCGTCCCGTTCGGGCTCGGCGTCGTCGCTGCTTCCTTCTCTGCCGTCGTCGACGGAGCTGAGCGCGCTGCCTCCCGCGCGATCGTCGGCGCGCGCGCGGCGGGCGCCCGCGGCGGCGGACACCGCCGGGGCGCGGTGGTTCGACCTGCCCGCCCCCGAGCTGACGCCCGAGCTCAAGGCGGACCTGCGCGTGCTTCGTCTTCGTTCGGCGTTCACGCCGACGTCGTTCTACAAGAAGGACGACCAGACCAAGTTCCCGCGGTACTTTCAGATGGGCACGGTGGTGGAGGGCGCCGGGGAGTTTTACTCTGCGCGCCTGTCCCGCCGCGAGCGCGCGTCGTCGTTCGCGGAGGAGATCATGCGCGACCCCGCGGTCACGCGCGGCCGCTCGACGCGCTACGCCAAGCTGCAGGCGGAGCGGTCCAGGTTTTCCAACCGCGTCGGCAAGGCCGCGCGCAGGAACCAGGACAAGGGCATCGTCAAGAAGAAGGCCAAGAGGGCCAAGCACTAGGATCGGGGAGGGGGTAAAAAGGGAGCGGGGTGCGTGGGCGGTGCTTTTGGCGCGTGTAAGAACGGATGCCGCACCAGAGGATGAGAGAGCACGGGTGCAAAAGCGAGGGAGCGGCGATCGGCGCGCGCGCGCGTGGCGCGTGCAAACTCCGCGCCGCGTCGACCCGCCCTTTTCGTTCCTTTTCGCTCCCGCTCCCTCTCCCGCCGCCTCGACCGGAACGCGCCGGGGAAAAAGTCGGCAGCGCCCCGGGCCGCCCCTCCCCAACCTCTCTCCTCCCCCCCTCTCACCCTTCCCCTGCCCTGCGTCCCTTCTGCCCTCACCCTTCCCCGGCCCCGCCTCTCCCCCGCTCTCACGCCTCCCCGGCCCGGCCTCCCCCATCTTCTCACGCCTCCCCGGCCCGGCCTCCCCCATCCTCTCACGCCTCCCCGGCCCGGCCTTCCCCATCCTCTCACCCCACCTCGGCCCGGCCTCACCTCCCCCCGCCCCTCACGTCTCCCGCGCCCCCCTCTTCTCCCCTCATCCCTCCGCCGCTTTCCCAATACGGCGCCCGCCCCCCCCCGCCACACCCCAGCGCACCCGCTTCTCCCCCCCCCCCCCGCACTTTCCTCCACCCCGCCCCCAACGCGTTCCCGGTCTCCGGACCGCTCCCAACGCCGCGCACCCAAACCCGTCGCGACGGCTGGGCGGGACGGGGTGGGGCGCGCTGTGAGGCGCCAAGCAGCGCCACCAACCGTCCCCACGACGCTGTCAGACTGCTTTCGGGCCGCCAGAACGCCGGGGGAGCGCACGTCCGCGAGCCCAGTTCGCCCGCGCGGGCGCCGGGGGGGGGTGGCGGGAGGAGAGGGGGGGAAGCTCCAGCTCCAGGTTCGCGCGCGGAAGCTCCCACCCCCACTCGATTGCGCGTTGGTTCGACGACACGTCTCCCGATCGGCTCTGCGTTCGCTCAGCTTGCGCCTGATGTTACGTTACATGTCGGATCGCTAGATCCGGACGCCGACCTGCGACCTTTGACCAGGCGGCGTCCGGGCCGCGCCCCGGCGCGCACGTGCGCCTGCGCGTCAGCGTCGAGGTGGCGGCCGGGCGGAAGGGGGTGCGGACCCGCGCGGAACCGCGTGCAGGGCGAATGCGGAGGGAGGCGCGTCGGTCCACAACGGCCACCGCGCGGCCCGAGACGACGTCGGGAGCGCCACGAGCACCCCACGGGCCTCGTACGACGGCGCCCCCGGCGCCTGGGGCCTCTAACGGCGCCGCCAGGGCGGGGTGTGCGCGAACGGCCGGCCGGCGGCGTCGCCGGGCCGTCGCGCATGCAAATGCGGCTCGAACGGGCGAGGAGAGTCACCGCACCGTTCGGCGAACGCGGGATCGGCGCGCCTCCCCATCGGCCGCGTTCCCACGGGCTTGCCATGTTCCCGGAGGGGGGGGTCGGTGGGCGGGGCCGGCGCCGCCGCCCCGCGCGGGGCGACCGGCGACGGGTGGGAGAGCGCGCTGCTGACGCGGCTGAGCATCCCAATGCGATGACGATCGGGTTTGCGCGCGAAGACGAGGCTCGACCGCCCGCTCGCACCGCCGGCGCCCTGCCGCCCCGCCCGACTGCGGCGGCCGCCAGAGACGGCGCCCCGACACGCCGCCCACGCCCCGTCGCCCCGCTCGCCGCCACAATTCGAAATTGGACGGCGTAGACGCCGGCGACTACGCGTTGTGCGCCGTCGGATTGCGCAGGAGCACGTTGCCCTAGCTTCAGCCCTCAGGGGGGGGGGGGATTGGAGCCGTGAGCCCTGGTGCAGGCCTCACTGTCCTGGGGGTGCAGCTTCCGCCTTGCGTGGCGACCGCTCCGCGCGGGTCGGAGCGGCCCTCGATGGCGCTCGAAGGCGTGCAATACTCCACGTCGACCGCGGCCGGGCGTTTCGATCGCTTCCCCGCGGGTCCGGGCGCCGCCCGGGTCGGCGGTCGCTCCCGCCAGCTCGGAGCCGGCGCGGGGCGGAGCACGCGGGATCAGAGCGGCGGGCCGGCGGGACAACGCGCCTCGGCTCGCGAGAGGCCGAGGGACCCGCGCGCGCGCGGCCACGACTTCCGGGTCGCCGCGGGCCCGCCAACCTTGTTCGCGGCGTTCGCTCCGTTTCGGCCCCGCTCTCGCCTCGCGTCCGTTCGCGCTCTCTTCGCCTCCGCTCTCGTCGGCCGCTCGCGCCTCGCCCGCAGGTCGACCCGCCTCCGCATCGCGCGCCGCGTCCCGCCCGGCGCGATTTGGCTTCCCCCCCCCTTCTCCGCCGTCATGGAGCTCTCCATCGACGCGAAAAATGCGCTGGTGCGCACGGGGGACGCGCTCGGCCCGTCTGCGCGGCTCTGCCCTCGATCGCGGCCCCACGCGGGCAATCGCGGCGGCCCCGCGCGCTCCCGTCCCCACGCGCTTCCCCGCATCCCCCCCCCCCCCCCCCCCCCCCCCCCCCC
>PGFX01000067.1:0-19941 GCA_003612995.1 Prototheca bovis | reverse complement strand
CGGGCGAGCCGGTCGCGAGGTGCAAAGGGTGGATCCGAGGACGAGATGGGACACAAAAACCTTGGGCATGGGAGTGGGTTGCGTTGAGCGGACGGGTGGGGCGAGGAGTAGAGGCGGCGAGTCTCTCGGCCGAGAGACGGGCACGCACGACCACTTTCCGTGCGCGCGCTGGCAGCCACGTCCCCGGCGGCTTCGCGAGCTTTGCTCCGCCGCCGAATACGCTCGCCCGCGCGGCTCCCTTCTTCGGCCCCGGTCGCCTCCGTCGGTCCCGTTTCGCCTCTACTCCCCGCTCTTTCCCTCCTCGCGCCTCCCTCACGCATACACCCTCGCAAACCCCACACGCCCGCTCGCGCGGCTCTCCGTCGCCCCCTGCGCGGCGGATCCCGCGCGCGAGTCTTGGTCGCGTCCCGACTCCGCAACTTTCCTTTCGATGCCCCTGCGAGGCCAGTCGCGCCTCCGGCGGGCCGCTTGCCGCCTTCGGGGGCGGCCCGCCCGCTCACGCGGCGCTGCCGCGCCTTCTTCTCCCTCCCACACCCTCCCTCTCGTCTGAACGCACTCGCGCACTCCGCCTCCCGCTCGGTTCCCTTGTCACCTGCCCCGCCGTTCTTTCCACCGCCTGCCGCGCACGCGAGGGATGCGGCTTCGTGCGCTGCTCCCCGGTGCGTCAAGGCGCGCATCCCCTTTTGTCGCGCGCACCCGCGCGTTGCACTCTCTCCCCCTCTCCTTGTTGTCCCGCTCGCGGCAACCCAACGCACGCTACCCCACCGATGTCTCGCCCCGCTCGCTTTCCGCCCCGTGGCCTCTCCCCTTCCTTTCCTTCTCCACCTCCTTCCCGCCTCTACTCCTCGCCCCACCCGTCCGCTCAACGCAACCCACTCCCATGCCCAAGGTTTTTGTGTCCCATCTCGTCCTCGGATCCACCCTTTGCACCTCGCGACCGGCTCGCCCGACGCGGCCCCGCACGGCGAGCCCTCCCGACGCGTTCGTCGCTGCGCTCCTCGCGCCGCCGCGCCGCAGGCGACGGAGACACGCAGCGCCGCCCCCGCGCTTCCGTCGCGAGCCGACCCGCCGGTCGGCTGCTCCGCCGCCGGGTCGCAGCGTCTCGTCCTTTCCTTTGCAAGCGTGGACCGTGGCCGCTTCGTCCTTTCCCCTTTCCCCCCACCCTTTTCCCGAGCGCCGTCTGCGCGCCACCGTGCAGTGCGCTTTGTTGTTCCCACATCGCCCCCCTTCCCCTGACGGGACTTCCTGCGTCGGGGGGGGGAGGGGAGAGGGGCGGCGTTTCCGCCTTCCTCTTCACTTTCTTCATCCCCTTGCACTCTGGTCGCTAAGCTTTCTTTCTGCACGGAAGCGTCGCTCACCCGACCGCCCGCCTCACTTTTTCTCCCCCTTTCTCTCGCCCTCTCGCCCTCTTTTGGTTTTTTTCCAATCCCCCCGCCTCCGCCCCACGTCTCGCCACGCCTCGTCCCCGGTTTTCTCTCCTCGTCCCTTTTTTTCTCCTTCTCACCTGCACTCCTCTCCCACCACCTTTGCCCCATTCTCGATCCCCCCCCGCCCCCGTTTCACGACCGCACGCCGGGACGCCGCGCCGCGAGACGACGGCAGAGGACAGGACGGACGATGGCGACGAACGGGGTTTGCGGAGCGGCGAGAGGCGACCCGGGACGCGTCCGCCGGGCGGAGCGTTCTGACACGGACGCCCGACGGCTCGACTCGACCGCCGCCGCCCTCCACTCTCGACCTGCCCCTTTCCGCCCGCCGTTCGAGCCGCCTTCGCGCGCGCTCCGTCTTCAAACGACACCGCCGCTGCAAGCGGGCAACCGCCTTTTTCACCGTCAACCCCACACACCCTCGCCCGCCTCTTCACGTGGCAGGGCAAAAGCCCACTCCCCTCCTTTTCCTGGACTTTTCTTCTTCCCGTCCCCCCTCCTCCTCCCCCTTCCCCTCTTTCTCTCTCTTTCTCCCTCTTTCTTTTCGCACTCACACACGCGCGCGAGCGGTGGCTGTCACCGACAGTCTGCTTTCGCATCCCTCTCCTGCCTCTCCCACCCTCTGCCTCTCTCTTGGACTCCTCGGCCTTTTTCTCCTCTTCGATTCCCGATTCTCAACCTCTCCCTCCCTGCCTTGCTCCGTCTGCTGTTCCCCTCCTTCTCCCCCCCCCCCTCCCCCCCAACCCTCTCTCTCTCCTTCCTTTCCCGCCGGACGCCTGGCTCGGCTTTTTTTGGCGCGAGCAGCTCGTTCTTACGTCTGGGCTTGCGTGGGGGGGGGAAGGAGAACGTTGCGCGCGCGCCCTGCGACGGACGGATGGCGAGGCTTTGTCGCAAAGCCGGCGTTCCTCGAGCTGCGGGCTCTGCAGCGGCTCGGGAACGCGATCGTGCGAACCGTCGTCGCGCGAGCGTGACCGTCCGTCGCGGGCCTGCGTGGCGAGCGAGAGCAACGCCGAGAGACGCCGGCGAGGACGAGCGGGATCGTGGAGCAAGCCCAACGCAGGCGGTCGGCAGTCCCCGTCGAGGCCACGTGGCGCCAGCCGGAGCGGAGGCTCGAGGGGGTGGACGAAGCAAGGCTGCGACTGGTGCCGCTTCCCCCACTTCTTCGCGTCTCCTGATCCCATTGTGCGCGCCTGCTCCCGTCGCCCGTCGCTTTGCTTTTGCCTCTAGCATTCGACACCCGTTTTGTTCCCTTGGTCTGTCGCGCGACCGCCTCGCCCCCCCTTTTGTTGCGTGCTTGCCCTCTTTCCTCCCCCTTCTCAACTTGCCCCTCTCCGCCTTTCCTGCCTCTTCCCTTTTCTTTTGTCGATCTCCATTTCTTGCATGCGCAGACCGCGATGCGCTCCACCGCACTCTTCCCGGTCCACAGCCGCGTCTGTCACCTTCCTGCCTCCGCCTCTCGATCCGCCCCCGCTCGGCGCGCCGTCGACGAGCGGCGCCGCCCGCGTCTCGCTGCCAGCGCCGCTCGTCGACGCGCCGTTCGCCGCCGCGCCGTTCCCATCAGTGCCCGACGTCATGCCACGCAGCCGACGTCGCCGGACCCGTCGTCGCGCGCCGTTGACCCGCTCGAACGCCGCATTCCCGCCACCTTTCCGCCTCGCTTGCCGGCTTGCTTGCCTGGGCGGCCCTTCTCCGTGCCTTTGCGCGTCCCACTCAAGCCTTTGCACATCCCACGTGCTCGCGTCGCGCCCTTTTCTGCGCCATCACTGCGCTTCCCATGCCGCCTTGCGCCGCTCCTTCCCATCTCGCTCCCCTTCCTTTCTTGCGCTCTTCACTCTTTCCCGCCAACCTTGCCACCCCGCCCCTCAGCGTCGCTGCCCCCCTCTCCCGCTCTCCCCGACTCTGCTGGCTCTCTCTCTCCCTCCTTCAGCCCACGTTCCATCTCGGGGAGCCCTCTCCCTTCCGGCGAGGGCTCCGTCTGCCTCGTTCCCCTCTTCCCGCTCCGTAACGCCTCTCGCCACCCCTGCCGCTCCTGCCCCCTTCCCCGTCGCTCCCAGCCTCTTCCTCCTCCCTCCACCTCCCCCTCTCCCGCGGGTCCCTGCCCCCCGGGTCCCTGCCCGCCCCCCCCCCTCCTCTTTTGTGTCCCCCGTCCTTTCCCCCTCCTGTCGTCAGTGTGTCCACACCTGTCCATTCTTTCGATCGCGCACCCCGTTTCTCCTGCCGCCCCCACGCCCCCCCCCCCGTTTGCCCAGACGGAACCCGCTCGACGCCCCTCGCTCTTCGCCCGCCCTGCACCCTTTTCCGCCAAGCGATGCCCCGACCTCGCGTCGATCGATCGACGGTTTCGTCCCCGTTCGTCCGCTCCGCTGAACGCCCGGCGAGTGCTCCCCACCCGCCGCCGACCCGCGCCCCCTCCCGCCTTTCCCGCTCGCGCCCGACTCGCCCCCCTTCCTACCCCGCCCTCCGCGCGCGGCCGACTCGCGCTCTCTCCCACCCACCTCTCTACCCATGCCTTTGCGCTCCGTCTTTTCTATGCACCTACCGTCCGACCTCCACCCCAAGCTTCCTTCACCTCCCTCCCTCGCCCCGACACACCCTTTTCTCGCGCTGCGAGGAACACCGCGTCTCGTACGCATCTCTGCTCCGCCCCTCCCCGCATCCCGCTCTCCTCCTTCTCCCTCCCCCCATTGCCCACTCACGCTTCGCAGCCGTGCCGCCGACTCTGTTCCCTGCGATCGTTTCGCCGGCTCGCCTCACCTTCGCGGTTTTTCCTCTTTAGTGGTCTCCCCGGCCTCCTTTCCTTACCCCTCTGCCTATTTTTTCACCATCGCGCCTCCTCCCACGGCACCTCCCGCGCCTCCTCCCGCCTCTGCCGATTGCCCCGACCAGGTCCCCGGTCCCCCAACTCCCTCCCTCTGAGTTTCTGCCCCGCCCCGCGGTGCCTTGGCCGCACGCCGCTTCGCCTCGACCTTTCGTTCCATCCTCCCGCTCCACACCAGCGCGTCCACGCTCCCAACACCGCCCCCCCTCCAAACGTCCACGCTCTCCGCCGCCCCCCTCCCCTTCCCACCCATGCGCTGCCTCCTTTTCCCGGTGCCAGCTGCCTGCCGCCCCGCGATCGACGCGCCCGCCGCGCGGCCTGACCGCAACGGAGGTGGGTTGCAGAGGACGAGACGCCGCGCCGCGGATGGAAAGGGAGCGCGTGCTGCTCGGAACGAATGTCCTCGCAGCACGCGCGTTCGTTCGTGACGCCCGTGCGACCGAGGTCTCTCCGTGCACCTCGACCATCCCTTCTCCGCCCTTCTCCCCCCCCCCTCCCCCCTCCTCTCCTCCCGTCCGCCCGCCCGTCGCCCGTCCACTGCGCAGCTCTCGCGATCCACCCCCCAGAGCGGACCGCGCGGTCTGTGCAGACTCTCTTTGCCCCTTTTCACTCGCCATTCTTTGTGCGCGCGAGGCGTCCGCCCCGCGCGCCCCGACGAGCGCCGGCCCAAAGCCGCCACCCCCCAACCGTGCGGGCCGCGCCTGCGGGCCGCGCATCCGCGTCCCCCTGTCGTTGCCCACTGCCTTCCCGTCCGACCTTCCGCCCGCATCCCGCCGCGTCGTTCGAGACGCAAACGCATCGCCTCTCCTGACGTGACGTCTCTGACCCGTCCGTTCCCTCTGCGCTCTCCTCCGCAAGCCCTCGTGCGTGCGCTTTTCCTCCACTCCACTCACCGGCCTCTCCTTCCCACCTATCGCCGCCGAGTCACGCTCCCCTGTCTTTTCACGCACTGCACGCTCATTCCGTCGGTCGCTCAATCTGCGATCTCCAGACCCCGCTTTTTACCTCCCGCGCTGCTTCGCAAAGCGCTCCCCCCATGCGTTCAGTCCGTTTATTCTCTCTTATCCCACCATCTCTCCGTTTTTTTTCTCGCCCCGTCTCTCTCACCCTTGCCCCGTTCGCTCCTCCTCGTTTTCCTCCCCGTCTTCGCTTCCATTCCCCTTTCTCCTCTTCTCCTCTATTTTTCCGCCTTCTCCCGCGCCGTGGATGCGTCCGGCTACCTTTTGCGCCTCCTTTCCCTCTCCGCGCTCTTCCCCGGGCCCATCTCACGCGCCCTTTACTTCGTGCGACCCCCCTCCCCCCCCCCCTTCCGGTCACGCCGCTCAGAAACCTTCGCACCTCTCTCCCCGCTCTCCCCGACTCCATCGCCCGCTCCCCTAATCCTTCGTCCGCCTTTCGACCGGACGGCCGCGTCGCCCGCCCCCCACTCTTGCGCCCGCACGCCGTCCCCCCCCCCTTTTTCCCCCCCCCCCCCCCCCCCCTCCTCTCGCATTTTCCCCCTTCCTCACCCCCACCTCTCTCTCGCCTCGCGAGCGGCCAGCCGCTCGAAGCGCTTTCGGTGGGTCTGAGCGGTCGGCAAGCTCGGGGCTCGACGAACCAAGTCCACCGAGTCTCGAACTTTGATGCACCCATCTCCCTCTCCCTCGCTCTCTCCCTCGCTCCCTCTCGCACGTTCGCGTCTCCATCGTGCTCCCTTCGCCTCGCCTCCCTTCGCTTCGCTGCGCCCTCGGCCGTCTGTCTTCGGTTCGTTGGCTTGCCGCGAGCCCGGGCAGACCGCCTCTGCGTTCCTCGCAGCTCTTCCTTTGCCTGCTCGGCGCATCCGCGGTGCCTCGTCCATCGCCTCTCGTCGGCCGTTCCGGTCGCACGTTTTCACAGGCCCCTTTCGCGCCGCGACCGCAGCGGTCCTTTTTTTCGCAAGGCCTGCGATGCGGTGCGCATGCGCATGCGAGGGTCCCTTTGCCACTCTGCGCTGCTCGCCCCCTCGAGGGCGCTCCCCTTTCTTCCACCTTCCGACCGTTTCCTCCCGTTCTTCTTTCAGCACCTTTTCTTCTCAGCTGTGCGTTGTCGTCCCGCTTCCCGCACGCATCGATGGCGTCAAGAGCGTCGTCGCGACGACGCACCTGCCTTTCCGTTCGCCTCCTTCGGCGCCGCGCGCGTCCTTTCCCCTTTTCCTTTCTTTCCGACCGACGCGCACCGCACATGTTTCTGGAACGTCCCCGCCGTTCCGCGTTCTCTTTTTCTTCCTTTTTTGACCTGCGCCACGCCCCCGACCTGCGTTCGTCCTCCTCTCCTTGTCGTCTCCCTGCGCACCCCGCGCCTCCTTCCCCCCCCCCCCCCTCCTTTCCTCCTCCTCTCCCTCCCATCCCCTTTCTTTTCTCTTCTTCTCAGCGGCACCGCACCCGCCTTTCCTCGGCTGTCTCTCCGCTGCATGCTCTTTCACGCCCCCCTTTGCTTTCCTGCCCTTTTCCTTTTCCCCTCCCAGCCCTGCGCGGCCTGCTCCCCCCCACCAGCTTCTTTCTGCTCCCCAGTCCCCACCCCACCGAGTCGCCCCCTGTCGTTTCTCCACCGTTCCGTGCCACCCCGTCTCTCTTTCTTCCGCATCGTCCCGCTGCCTTCGCCTTCGCTCCGCTTTCTCGACGCTGCGCGGCGCCCGCACCTGCGGGTGCCCGTCGTCGCGTCGCCCCGCCGTCCCTTCCGTGGCCTACGCGCGCGGAGCGCCCCTGCACTCTGCCGCTGGGTGGTCGCCGGGAGGGATCTTACTACGCCGCTCCGGTCTCCCGTCGGTGCGCAGCCCTGCCCGCCCCGCTCCCCCCCCCGGGGGAGAGGGGGAAAAAGGGCCCGTGTCGAAGGAGCCGGCCCGGTCGAGCCGTCCGTCCGCGCCGGCGCCGGCAGATGCACCCTCGCGACTCGAGCGTCCAACGCTCGAGTCGTGCGGATCGCGTCGCGGCGTCGCTTCGCGCTCGTTTCTGCGCTCCTTTACCGCCTCCGCTCCCTCCCTTCCTCCTTCACCCGATTCCTCGCCTCTCTCTGCGTTTCACCGGCCGCCCCAATGCATGCAGTGCATTTTCCACCCTTTGCTCCTTCCACCCATCCACCGCAAACGTCATTCGCGATTCCCGTCTTCCGCTCCACGCCCCCCCCCCTCCCCTTCCTCTCCTCGAACGCACTCTTCTCCCGCGTCCTCCCCTCCCTGCCCCGAACGAGTGCCCCCGAACGCGACCGCTCCGAAACCGCTGGGCACCGCTCTTGCCCACGCCGCTCAGAAACCTTCGCACCTCTCTCCCCGCTCTCCCCGACTCCATCGCCCGCTCCCCTAATCCTTCGTCCGCCTTTCGACCGGACGGCCGCGTCGCCCGCCCCCCACTCTGGCCGCCGCCCGCCGTCCGCCTCGCTCCCCTCCCCACCGCTCTCCATCGCCCACCTCCCTTCTCCCTCCCCTCCCCCTCCTCCCTCTCCTCCCTTCCCTCTCTCGCCATCGCCATCGCCATTTCTTAGCGTTCAGGCATTTTCCCAGGCGCTACCTTTGTCCCATCTGGTCGCCTCGTCTGCTCGATGCGTTCTGATCCGCAGCCGACCCCCCATCGATGACGCCCTCCAACCCGTGCCCCCTTCCCTCTTCTCCTCCCGCGCAACGACCCTTCGTCTCTCCCTCCCCCCCTCTCTTCGTCACGCTCTCTCTTCGTCTCTCTCTCTCTTACCCCCCTACCGCCTCCATTGCTTTTTCCCACGCCTCTCTCCCCGCTTTGTTCCGGCAGCCCGAGCCCGCCGCCGCTCGTCCATCCCTCCCGCCTCTTCACGCTCGCCCCACCCGGCCCTCGCCTTTTCTCCTCTCCTTCTCCTCCTCGACCCTCTTCGCTCCTCGCCGTCGCCGCGCGCGGCCGCGGCTCCACCTCCTGGTGTCGCAATCTCCAGTCAGACTCTCATCTCTGCTCTTTCCGACTCTCGAACGGAACGGGAGAAGCGCACCTGCCCCTCCACGTCTCCTCCACTCCCTCCCTCCCCTCCTCTCGTTGCCTCATGCACTCCCCTCGCGCACCCCCCCTCCTCCCCCCGCTTCTTCCTCGGCGGCCTCCGCCTCCTCCTCCTTCCCCCTCCTCCTCCCTTCCGTCCACACCGCCCGTGTCCCTCCGGCGTGGTACCGCGGACGGCTCTGTGCCGCCGTTCCGTGGACCCGCGCTTCCTCCTCCCCACCCTCCGACGTCACCCCCTGCCTCGAGCGCGGCACGTCTCGACGCCCCCCTCCTCTCCGCCCTCGCCTCTCAGCACCCCGCGCGAGTCGCATTCTGCCTCCCGTTCGCCTCGCCCGACGGGTCTCTTTCGCTGCCCCCTAACCGCTGCGTCCGACTACGACCTTGAACAGACGACCAAAAGTTCGTCTTCTCGCCGCCTCGGCCGCCTCCCTTCCCCAATCACCTCCCCTCCAAGGTGGCCACCGCCTTTGTTCCACCCCCCTGCTTCTCCGCCTTCCCGTCTCCCTTCTCTCTCGGCCTCTCCACCGGTCTCCTCCGACTCGCTGCTCCGCCGTCACCTTCCTCAGCCCTTTCCGCCCGTAGCCCCCCCCATCCCCTCCCTCAGCGTCCCTTTACCACTTCCGCCCCCTTTGCCTCTTCTCCCTTCGTTCCCCGCCCCGCCGTCTCTTCTTTTTTCTCTCCTGCCCTCCTCGTCTCCCAACCCGCCTCCCCTGTCCACTTTCCGACCTCTTCCTCCTCCCTACGACGCGCGCTCGGTGCGCGCCCTTCCGCACGCAGCGGGCGCCGGCACGCGAGGCGAGCGGAGCAAGGATCTCGAACGGAGGGGAGGCGGGCAGGGAGTCGTCGAGGGCGGAGGGGAAGAGGGACGCGGACGGAGTTGCGTGGGGCGCACGTCGGGAGGGCGGGTGCGAGAGCGCGCGGTCGCGTGGGAGACCGGCGGGGGCGACGCACGAAGCGAGGCGCGAGCGACCCCTCGCTCGCCCTGGACGGGGTGGGGAGATGGAGGCCGGCGTATCGGCGGGGGCGAGGGCGCAGACTCCACGCCTCTCTGCCCGATCCCGACGTGCGCGTCTCCGTCTGCCTCTCTCTATCTAGTTCCTCGCTCTCCTCCCTCCTCCCTTCCGCCTCCGTCGCCGCCTCACCCCCGCCTCCTCCCCCGCCTCCTCCTCCGCCGCCCCCTCCGCCGCCTCCTCCTCCGCCCGCGGCGCCCCGTCCGCGTCCGCAGCGTCCACCGTTCCTGCACACGGCGCGCTCGCTCGAGCCCGGGATGGTGCTGAGCGTGGACGTGAGCGTGACGTGCACGCCCGGGCGCCTCGAGGCGCTCTTCGCCGATCCGGAGCTGTGCCGCTGCGCCAACGAGGTCTGGTTTCGCGCGTTCGCGGAGCGCATCGGCGGCGTGCGCGTGAGCGACATTATCACCGTCACGGAGACGGGAGTCGAGCTGCTCGCCGAGCCGCCGCGCGCCCTCCGCGACGTCGAGCGCGCGATGGCCGGCGACTGGCCCTAGACGACCCGCGGAGGGGGCAGCCCGGCGGCGGGGACCGCTCGGGGGCCGCCCGCCAAGCACGAACGCCCCGGGCCGGTGGGCGCCGCAGACTCTCGTTGGCCCGGTCGCCGTCGCGGGGCGTCGATGTGCCGGTTGGTAGAGCGCTGCGGGTCGTCAATGCTCCGGTTGACCGAGCGCTGCGGGTCGTCAATGCTCCAGTTGACCGAGCGCTGCGGGTCGTCAATGCTCCAGTTGACCGAGCGCTGCGGGACGTCGACGAACCGATCGCTCGACCGCCGAAGCGTCAGCATGGCGCAGACCGAATTTCGCCCCGCCACGTCGCGGTGCGGCGGAGCCTCCTGGGTGCCGCCTCCTTTGCGAACTCGCTCCGTTCGCCCGACGACCAGGTAGCAAGTCTCGCCACGCGGCTGCTCGACCCCGACCAACGATACATTCAAATCTCGAACGTTTCCTTGGTCGACGGAAAGGTGCCTGTAAAGGGGCTTCAGGCTGCCCCGTTCTCGCTTCGGCGCCCGTTGTCCCATGCCCGCCCGATTCGGCCCCCACCGCCACCGCGCCGTGCGCGCGACCGCTCCGTCGCCATTTCCGCACCGACCATGCGGAGCGACGCGGGCGGGTTGCCTGTCGACTGCCAGGTCGTCCTCTGCCGTGACCAGTCTCGCGCCGGGCGCGCACCCTCGGAGGCGCGCCGTTTCGGCGCCGCTCCCCCCTCTCCCCCCTTGGTACCCCGTCCTCCACCTCGGTTTGCGGCCCGCGTGGGCCCTCTACGTATTTTCTTTCTTTCCGAACGCCGCGTCGCCGGCGCGCCCACGCTGCGCGCGCGTGCATGCACGTCTCCGTCAGACCGTTTGCCCTCGGCTCTCCCTCCCCTTCGTCCACTCTCGTTCTTTTCTCTCCATCTCTTTCCGTATCCCCCATCCCCCATCCCCCATCACCGCACGCCGTCCGACGGCTTTGTCCTTTGGGTCGTCCCCGAAGGTGCCGGCGCAGGTCTGACGGCCTCGCCCGCCGCCCCTCGCGCTCGCCACGCGGCGTGGCGCCACGTCGCACCCACCTCCCCGCTCCTTTCCTCTCTCATCTCTGAACCCCCCTGTTCCCGGAACGTTGGCGTTTTCCGCATCGCTGCACCTCGAATCCTGGCCGGATAGCCACGCCCTCTCCAAGGCACCTCTCGGCACGGCGGACGCAACCTTCCTCCCCCTCTCGCACCCCAATCGCCCCATTCTCGGCCGCGCCGCCCGAACTTCTTGCCGCTCTCTCCCCCGCGGTCTTCACCGCACTTGTTGTTGCCCCTCCCCCCCCCCCCTTCTCCACTTTCTTTTGTTCCTCCCTCTGCTCACGCCGCCTCTTGCCTCGTCCATCGCCCGGCCCGCGTCGCGTTTCCGTCACCGTTCGACCAGGAGCTCTCACAAACCCAACCCTCCGCCCCCCGATGTCGCTCAGCTCCTGCCCTCCTCGTCCGTTCCCCCGCTCGAAGTCGATCGATACCTCGCCCGTTGCCGCTGCGTCGTCCCTCTCTCCCTCCATGTCCGTTTCACTCCTTCTCTCTCCTACCTGCCCCAGTTGCTTCCGTTTCGTGCTCTCCCCCCTCCCCCCCCCCCCCTAATCTCTTTGTCTCCCCTTCTTTCTCCCTCTCCACTCCGCGATGTCGTCCCCTGCCTTGCGGCGTTTTCTCACCCACGACTCGCGGACGGAGCGCTTTGCGACGACATCTTGCGATCGTCTCTCTTTCCCTCTTTCTCCCGCTGCTGCCCCTTTACCGCACCCCGCTTGCCGGTTTTTTTCCGCGTCTCTTCGTGCTCCACCGCGTCCAAGGCACGTTGCCCCCTTTTCCGCCGGCGCTCGCCGGCTGAAAAGCGACCCCACCTCTGCTTCGGATTTGTCCGTCGTTGAGCCCCTCTCCCCCGCGACCGCTCTTTTTCCCCGGCGGTTTCACACGACGCTTCGCCTGCCCTCCCCCCGGTTTTCTTGTCCTTCCCCCGCCGGGATCTGCCACCACCCTTTTTTTTCGCCGGCGCTGCCGCTCTGCACCATCGCTCGCGGCGGCTCCGCCGCTCCGACCCTCGCTTTCCCCCTCCCCACTGCCTTCAACTGTTCATTCTTCGGACCGCAGACGCTTCGTGCGCTCTTGACTCGTCCCTGTGCCGCGTGGCTGTCCTCCTTCCGCCCTTCTTCCCTCTCTGCCGCATTTCGCACGTCCCGCCCGGCTCGTTTCGTCGCCATCCCGCCCGGCGGCTCCTCTCGCTCCGTCTAGGCGGTCGCACTCCGCAGGGCGCCCGACTAGGCTCACCTGCCGCCTGCGGTCGCACGTCCCGCCCCACCTTTGGGCGGCGTCGTTTCCCCCTGCACCCGCTCCGGCCGACGTCTCGCCCCGTCGGCCTGCCTTGCCTCTTCGGCTCACCTCCCCCTCGCCCCCCCTCGGCACTCCCGGCCCACCGTCGCCGGGTCGACTCTGCTCCCGCTGGGCTGCGTCCTCCCGCCGTGCCGAGGTCGGGCGTCTTAGTTAGACGGTAGTACTCCACCCCGCCTTTCCTCGTCCCTAGCAACCCTTGCTTTTGCCCACGTACGCTCTCTCTCGACCCATGCGCTCCGCCTCGCCTCTCTCTTGCCGCACCTTTCGCCACACGCCTGCTCCACCCCCCCGCGCCCCGTCTCCCCTCACGTAGTGCCCCCTCCACCCCTCTTCTTTTCCTTTTTTTTTTCCCCTCGTCGTCTTCTCCTGTTCCACCCTTTCCCCTCAGATCCACCGGTTTTTGCTCTCGCCACCACCGCCCTTTCTCGCCCAGCTTCTGTTGTCGTCCCTCCCCCGCACCCTCTCAACAACGTGCTGCACGCCCGGCGTGGAGTCGCGCCTGTCCCTCGCCGCTCGCGACGCTCGATCGCGCCGCGGTCGCGAGCTTCCCGTCGGACTGCC
This sequence comes from Prototheca bovis, assembly GCA_003612995.1. Lineage (NCBI taxonomy): Eukaryota > Viridiplantae > Chlorophyta > Trebouxiophyceae > Chlorellales > Chlorellaceae > Prototheca > Prototheca bovis. The sequence goes on along the minus strand of PGFX01000067.1, from coordinate 7,304 downwards.
GGCCCCGTTCGCCCGATCTCCGCAGGGCGCTCGGTGGGACGATCGCTCACCCCGCCCCTCCGCACCCCCGCCTCCAGGCCTCGCTCCGCCTCGGCCTTTGCGCCATCGCGACCTGCCCTCGCTCGACCCCGACCCCCCTTTCGCTCTCTCTCCTAGGCTCTGCTCGACCTCGGCCTTTCGCTCCCCTTTTCACGCCCCGCTCGATCCTGGCTTTGCGTTCCCGCCATTCGGCCTCTCCCGACGTCGGGGTGCGCCCTCTTCGCGACGATCGCCCGCCACCTTCACCCGACGCCGTCCCGGCTTTTCCTCCTGCCCCCCACCACCCCACCCTCTCCCCGCGATCCTTTGCACCCCATCCGCGCGGCTGTTCGCGCATCACCCGCGTATCTCCGCCCTCCCTCCCCCCATCCGTTCCCCTCTGCCACCCCGCCGTTAGCCGGCCGAGTTCTTCCTCTCCTCTCCCCTCCCCCGCCTCCCCTTCCCCGCCCACCTTTGCCTTCGTCCCGATCCGCGCGACGTGCCGCCACTGCATCTTGTCTCTCTGCCGAGCGACGCGCCGAGAACCATGCTTAGCTTGCAGCTCTCCGACGCGCTCGCTTCGTCGCGCCCCAAACGCTTGCGCGAATACCTCTGCATCGTTCTTGCACCAGGCGCGTCTCTGCTGCTCCAACCGCCCCGTCGCCGCCCGCACGCTCCTGCTCACCTTTCACAGCTGTCGTTTTCCAATCCTTTTGCCTTTTCTCGCCTCGTCCGTACACGCCGACCGACGCAGCCGCTGCCGCTTCGCCCAGTTCGTCGATGCTCCGACGCCATGGAGCCCAGCGCTCGCCGAGGCCCGCTCGCACTCGCCGCGTTGGTGCCACGCGCTTTACGCGTTCACTCCCCTCCCGGGCCCCGTACCCCTCTCGTACTCGTCCCGCGACCCTCGCACAGCTCTCGCACCCGCACTCGCCCGCCGGTCCCCCCCTCCCTCCCCCCCTTCGAGTGAATCCCCACAGCTCCTGGGTGCGCCGTTCCGACAACCCTTCCGCGCGCCACACGCCCGGCCCGCATCGTCTCGACCTCGCGTCGCTTCCTCCGCCGCGCATCCATCTCGACCCCGTGCGCCTCTGCGCCACTCTCTTTCTCTCTCTCTCTCTCTTCCCTCCATCCAACCCTGTCCACTTGCGATTCTCCGCCGCTCTCGCGGCCATGCAAGCCCCCCTCTTGCACCTGCCTCTTCCCGCCGTATTTTCGCCTCTTCAGCCCCTTTTTTTTTTCTTTGTCGTTTTGCCCACGCGTCCGAACTGCTGTCAATTGTTCTCCTGCGCCCCATCCACCCCCCTTTCCTCCGTCCTCTCCGCCCCCACCACTCCACTTCCCTCAATCTTCTTTGCCCCCCCTCCCCTTCCCCTTCCCCTCAATATTCTGCACCATCTCTCGCTCTCTCCACCACCGTCTCTCCCGCGTCCACCTCCGCATGCCACCTCCCCGTCGCGGTTCTCGGCGACCGGTCACGCTGCCATCCGCGATGGCTTTCAAAGCCGCGCTGCGAACCGCGGCGGGCCCTCGTGCGGCCACGACATTGAGCGAGCGAGAGAGCAGGGCGAAGAGAGGAGTGTCGGCTCTGACGGGTCGAGCGAGATGAAGAACGCGAGGGGTCGCGTCGGCATGCGTGCGCGAGCGGCAGCTTTTGGGCGAGCGATCGTGAAGAGGGTTACGCGTGTCGCGACGCTGCGAAGTGGGCGGACGAGGTGCCGCGTGCGGCGGGGACCGCGAGCGGCATGCAGACAGCGGCGCAAAGGGTCGGGGTGAAAAAGGCCGAGCTGCTCGCTTCGCGCTCCGATCTCACGAGCGAAACCGGGCGGACGGAGAGAAGAGAGGTCGGTTCGGAAGCGAGGGCGAAAAAGGTGGTAAGAGGATGAGATTTGACGGATCTGCTGCCCTGAAGAAAACGGGTACGGTGAGAGGTAAAGCATCGCCCTCTCGGTTCCTACGTCGCTGGGAGGGCGCGAGAGCGGTTTCAGGCTCCGCGTCACTCGGCGAACGCGGTCGAAGCTTCCCGCTCTGCGTCACTCGGCGAACGCGGTCGAAGCTTTCGGCTCTGCGCTATTCGACGAGCGGGGGTGTGGCCTCGACGGCCGGGGCGCCGAACGGCGAGGGGTGGAGCTCTCTGGCCTCGTCGATCCAGCGGTGGATCCAATCGACCTCCAGCGCGCGCGCCTCCCGGAGGGCCTCCGAGTCGTTGGGGCTCGAAAAGGCGAGGTCAGCGTGGTGCGCCTCGCCCGGGATGACGATGGCAACGAGCGTGTCGGAGAGGTCTTCGAGCACGCCACCCGGATGCCAGGGGTCGAGCAGACCGTTGGAGAAGACGATGTTGGAGGGTCCGCTGGCGATGTCGATGCCGCCGTAGTGAATATACGGGTAGGCGGGTGACGGGAAGAACCCCCAGGTCTCGTTGCACGAGGTCAGGCCGTTCGCGTTGCTAAAGGGCGGGAACATGGTCCCGGGTGGAGTGCTCTCGTTGAAGTAGTTGGACGAGCACGAGAGGAAGCTCCAGCGGAGATCGTCGGAAGACGTTGGTGTGTTCCAGGCGAGGCATTTTTCCTCGCCCGTGGCGTTGTAGTACAGGTTTGTGACCTTGGCGAGGTTGGTCAGCAGCTCGGTGCCGTTGTCGCGCGCGCTCGAGTTGCCCATGAGGTCGCAGGCGACGCGGAGCGGCCAGGCGGGGAGGTAGCCGTTGCCGGTAAAGTAGTTGGTGCTGATGCCCCAGTTGCCCATCGCCATGTTCTCAAAAGCGCCCTGGATGAGCTCCTCGAACGAGGAGACGTCATCAGTGGAGTTGAGCTTGCCGGTCTCGTCGGGGCAGAGGTTGAAGATGCTCTCGAGCTGCTTGCGGCCGTCGTCGGTCTCGCCGAGCTTTGCGATGACGGGCCAGCTTGCGTTGACGTTCGGGACGCAGTCGACCGAGGCGCCGCCGTAGGGGCCAGCGTCCTCGGTGACGACCTCGTCGAACGACCCGGGGTCGTAGGGCGGGTCGAGGTCGTCAAAACCGCCGATCACGGCCGAGCCGGCGATCATGCCGGTGATCATGTGCGGAAACTTCATGCGCATCCAGGTGCCGAGCATGGCTCCGTACGAGCCCCCAAAGCCGATGACGGGCGCGTGGCGGTCGCCGAGGTCCTTGCGGAGCTGGTAGATGAGGCCGACAAAGTCGCCGATGGCCTGGTCGACGGTCAGGTACGCAAACTGCTGGCTCAGCTTGGCGGGGTCTTCCTGGTAGACGTCGATGGGTTCGTCGGGAAAGGGTTGCGACTCGCCAAAGTAGCGGTGCTCGGCGAAGATCAGCAGCGCGTTGAAGTGCTCGGCGTGCTCCCACATCAGCCCCGTGGCGTTCAGAAGGGTGGTCACATCAGCCTCGTTGCCGACGTAGAAGAAGATCGGGCCGCCAGGCACGTAGTGCTCGTCGCAGTAGTAGTACCGCAGCGGGAACTTTTGCGCGGTGCGCTGAGGCAGAGGGGTCATGGGAGAGGAGCGGTCGATCGCGGCGAGACGAGAGGTGGCGAGCGGCAGGAAGGAGAGCGTCTGGTGCGTGCCGACGGACGCGCCGAGGTCCCCATTGGCGTCCGTCTCGCGGCCGCCCACCTCCCCGATCCGCCTCGGCGTCGCGGCGCCGCGCTCTCCCCTCCCCCCTTCCCCACCCCTCCCTCACCCTCCCTCTCCTCCCCTTCCCCTCCCTTCCCCCACCCCTCCCCCCCCGACCTCTCCCTCCCTTTCCTCCTCATCCTCCCTTTCCACCCTCCTCCCCCCTCCCTCCGCTGCCGGCCAGCTGCCGGAAGTGCGGACCGCTCGCGAAGCGGACGCGAGATCGCCCCGGCGCCTGCCGCCCCTGCCCCCCCTCCCCCGCCCATTACGCACGAATGCATAGTGGTCGAGGCTGGTGTTGTGCCAGCGCTCGCTGCAGCTCGAGATGAGCCTCGTGCTGCGTTCAGCGTCCTCGCGCGCGGCGGAGATCTGGCTCGGGGACAACAGCCGGCGACGCCTCGGCGCACGGACCTGCGCCGACGCCGCGGGGGGGGTCGCGGCGACGAGTGCCAACAGCAGCAGCAGCGCTGCGGCCGACACAGACCTGGACTTCATTTCCACGCCGTTGCAGCGCTCGATGCGAGCCGCGACAGCAGGGCGAGGTCTCGCCCTGCCTCCGTACGCGTCGGGGGGCGCGCGGGACGGCCTCGCGGCGAGAACGGCGAGAGGCGGAGATTTGCCGCGGTGGAGATTTGCCGCGGCGGAGATTTGCCGCGGAGTCGTGTGCGGTCCTGCTGATGCACGATCAGGTTTACGACGAGTAATCTCGTCTGACGCATCGAGGTGCAGCGCGAAACCCTCGCGCTGCACCCCGCGGCCCTGCGTGTAAATCCCGCGGCCACGCGCTCGGGGCGAGAGCGGGGAGGAAGGGAGGAGAGGGGAATGCGGAGCGCCGGCGCACAGACGAAACCCTCGGCGGTCGTGGCGATGCGTCCGCGATCGCGCGATGCGCCCAAGCCACGACTGCAGCGCCACTGCGAAACCCTGCAACCGCGGAACAGGACGCAGCCCCCTCGCGACAATTGGGTCTCGGGCTGCTCGGCGGGTGACCGCGGATCCGCGCGCAAGTGCGCGCGGGGCGGGCAGAAACGCCGAAAGCGTCGGAAGCGCCTACAAACGTTCGTTTGCCGCAGAGAGACGCGGAGCCGGCGCTAGGCCGGCTCGCGCACTTGCGATCGCCGCCGGCACGCGGGACAAGGACGGGCCGAAACGAAAGCCGCGCGCGATCGCGAGCGACCCAGAGGTGACGCAGATCGGAGCCGTCCGCAGGAGGACCCGCGCGCCTGCGGCCGCGAGGCCGGGGCGGGCGCGGCCCGTCGGACGGACGCGACCCCCCTCACCAACGTTTCGCCCGAATGTGCGGCAGAAACCGGAGGAGGCGCGCGGGGGGCGGGCCCGGAAGCCCTCCGAACTGGGTTCCGACGACGGCAGAAGGCTCCCGCCTCGTTTTCCTCCGCCCGCACCGTTTGGCCACGCCCCCTTCGTGCGTTCCCAATACCCTCGCCTAGCTCTCGAACGCTCGGGCCGAAGCGAGCCGCATGGCAAATGGTTACAGGATCGGCCAAAGGGGGAAAAAGGGAGGGAGCAGCAGATGGCGCGATCGGATCGATATGCAGCGGCGGGGGAGAGTTTTCGAGACGGCTCGGTAAGGCGAGGCGCAGGGGTCGCAACCCCCTCGACAAGGCGGGGCGGGGAGGTGGCAAACCCCTCAGCAACACGCTACAGGGGAAAGGGGTGAGGGAGATTGCGGGCCGGCTCAGCTGCGGCCAGGGAGAGATTGGGGGCCGGCTGGGCGCGTCAGGGAACGCTCCTCGCGGCGCGGTTGCGTGGCAACCAGAGGTAGGATAGGAAACAAAGCAAAGGGGGGCGGGGGGGAGGGCGGATGCGGGCGCATCTTAGGCGCGCGCGGCGCGGCGGCTAGAGCTCGCTCGAGGGCGCAAGCTCGGGGGCGGGGGCGCCGAACGGCGAGGGCCTGACCGCTCGGGCCTCTTCGATCCAGCGCTGGACCCACTCGATCTCCAGCGCGCGAGCCTCGCGGAGCTCCTCCGTGTCGTCGGGGCTCGAAAAGGCGAGGTCGGCATGGTGCGCCTGGCCGGGGATGACGATGGCGACGAGCGTGTCGGAGAGGTCCTCGAGCACGCCGCCCGTGTGCCAGGGGTCGAGCAGGCCGTTGGAGAAGACGATGTTGGATGCTCCGTCGGCGATGTCGAACGCGCCGTAGTGAATGTACTCGTACGTGGTGTCCGGGAAGAACCCCCAGGTCTCGTTGCAGCTGACGAGGCCGTCCGAGTTGTTGAACGGTGGGAACATGCTCCCGACCGGCGTGCTCTCGTTGAAGAAGATCGACGAGCAGGTGAGGTAGCTCCAACGGATGGTGTCGGCGCTGGGCGACCCGTTCCATGCGAGGCACGACTGGTCACCGGACGCGTTGTAGTACAGGTTTGTGACCTTGGCGAGGTTGGTCAGCAGCTCGGTGCCATTGTCGCGCGCGCTCGAGTTGCCCATGAGGTCGCAGGCGACGCGGAGCGGCCAGGCGGGGAGGTAGCCGCCGTCCGTAAAGTAGTTGGTGCTGATGCCCCAGTTGCCCATCGCCAAGCTCTCAAAGGCGCCCTGAATCCACGTCTCGAACGAGGGGATGGCGTCGGTGGTGTTGAGCTTGCCGCTGTCGTCCGTGCAGAGGCCGAAGATGCTCTCGAGCTCCTTGCGGCCGTCCTCGGTCTTGCCGAGCTTTTCGATGACGGGCCAGCTCGCGTTGACGTTGGGCGCGCAGTCCGCCGAGGCGCCGCCGTAGGGGCCGGCGTCCTCGGTGGTCACCTCGTCAAAGCCGCCAGAGTCGTAGGCTGGATCGGCATAGTCAAAGATGCCGATGGGGGCCGAGCCTGCGATCATGCCGGTAAGCAGGTGCGGGTATTTCACGCGCATCCAGGTACCCAACATGCCTCCATAGGAACCACCAAAGCCGATGACGGGCGCGTAGCGGTCGCCGAGGTCGTTCCGCAGCTTGAACAGCAGGCTTGCGTAGTCAGCGATGGCCTGCTCGGGTGAGAGCCACGCGTAGTTCCTGGCCAGCTGGTCCGGGTCGTTCTCGTACAGCTCCACCGGGTCCCCTGGAAACGGCTGCGACTCTCCAAAGTAACGGTGCTCGGCGAAGACCAGCAGCGCGTTAAAGTGCTCGGCGTGCTCCCACATCAGCCCGGTCGCGTTGACGAAGATGGTCACGTCGGCCTCGTTGCCAACGTAGAAGAAGATCGGGCCGCCTGGCACGTAGTGCTCGTCGCAATAGTAGTACCGCAGAGGAAACGTGCTCGTGTTCGCCTAGATCGGGAAGGAGGGTGGGTGGGGAGGGAAGAGAAGGAGGGGAGTTGAGAGGGGGGGAGGGAAGGCGTCGGGGGGGAGGGCGGATGGAAGAGGGGGAAGAGGGAAGAGCCGAGGCGGAGAGGGGCGGGAGAGGAGAGAGGGTGATCGGGCGCGAGTGAACGGTGAGCGAACCGTGGGGAGCGGGGACGGTGGCAAGAGGGGGGCGACGGGAAGTGTGCGAGGAGGCGTGCCGTCGGCGTCGGGTCCCCGAGCCGCTCCACGAGTCGCAAAGACGCGCCCGAGACCCCGCGCGAGGAGTGCGGTGTGAGCGCGGCACTAGCGCCGGGCGCAAGGGCCGGTCCCGCGCCCGGACGCGGGCGCCCCGCCGCGTGGCGCAGGCCGCGAGGTGGACGCTCGACCCGGCTTCTTCCCCCCCCCCCCCC
>PGFX01000056.1:0-20011 GCA_003612995.1 Prototheca bovis | reverse complement strand
TTTTTTTCCCCCCCCCCCCCCCCCGCGAGTGGTCATCACCTCTTCTCCTCCTCCTTTGCCCCCCTCCCCACCCCTTCTCCTCCATCTACTTGTCTTGCCTTTCCTTGAACTGTATTTCTCAGATGCGGCGTCTTCTCCGCCTCCACGCCGCCCCAGACCTCCAAAGGGACGGTTCATTTCGATCGTTCCCTCCACCCCCCTCCAGGGCGCATTTCCATGGTGCCGACACTCATGCGCCGCCCTTTTGCTCGTTCGAAAGCGGCCGTGAAGCTGCACTGCGATCTTTTGTCGCCACTCGTTCCCCTTTCGTGTTACCGCCCAACGATTCCCCGTTCGTTCCCCGCGCGTGAGACTGGCACCCCCCTCCTTCCCCAGCCCCCCTCTGCAGCTACGCCTTCTCGCGGGTCTGGCGGGGACCCGGACCTCGCGTGGACGCGACGAACGAAAGCGGGCAAACTCGTTGGCGACGAGCGCAGCGGCGGCGAGCAGCGCGCGGTTCGCAGCCTCTCTTTGCGACCGACGCCAGGCGATTCGGAAAGCAGCCCGTCGTGCTGAGTCGAGCCGTGCGGCTGCGGGCGCGCTTTGACGCCACAGGAAACGACGCAGGGGCACCGGCGCGCAGAGTCGCGGCTAGAGGTAGATTGGTGCGCTTGCGCGCGGAAACCTGCAGAGAAAGGCGACCTGTTGGGCCTGGGGGCGCACTGTTGTGCTTTGCAAGCGCCGCTCTCGCTCGGTGCTGCAGCGCCCCTGAAGCGAGGCGGACACGGCGAAGACGAACGCGAGACAGCAGCGAGCCGGTGCGACTATTGCGCCGGCGATGCGACGGCTGCGAGAGAGCCTGCCTATCCGCTCCGCCGTCCGCCTTTTCCGCCACTCGTCGCTTCCCTCGCCCGACTTTCTCCCCCTTTCTCCTCTTTTCTTTGCGGCCCCCTGCTCCCCCCCTCCCCTGCGGCCCTCTTTTCCGCCTCTTCCCCCTCCTCAGCTTTGCCCGTCTTTGTCGCCCCGGGCGCGTGGGAGGGAGACGGACGTCCCCCCCCCCCCCCCCCCTCCCGGCGACGGGGCCTGGCCCGCCCATCCCGCGCGCGGGGCTGCCCGGACCCTCCCGCGTCGCGGGGCTCGGCGCGGGGTCGTTCTGCGCGCGCGCGCCGTGACGGGGGGGGAGGGGCGGGGTCTGATCGCACTGCCGCGGCGCGGCAGTGCGCTCTCATCCCCCCTTGCCTTTTGACGGCCCGCGGCGTCGGCCCGCGAGCGACCGTGTCGCCCTGCGGGTCCCCTCTCCGCCCGACGAAGCGCGGCTCTGCCGTCCCGGCCCGGCCCAGCGAGAGGCCCCGGCCCCACCGCCCGCCCGCCAACGCCGTCGATCGGCGCTCTCGGTGAGGGGCGCAGACGCGCGGCCGGCTCGGGCCCGCGCCTCCGCCGTCACTCGCACTCGCGCCTGACGGCGCGCGTCCCGCCGCGGCGCAGGCCTCGCGCGGCGTTCCGCCTCCATTTCGGAGGCGCCTCGTCGTCGTCCGCTCCTCTTCCCCTGGCCCTCGGCCTTTGGGGCGCGTCCGCGGCGAGCGACGCCCCCGTTCGACGACGATGTCGACCCGCGCCTTCCGGGCGCGGCCGGTCGATCCGAACCGGCCGCTGCCCATCGTCCGGGATCTCGGCCTGCTCGACTCTGCCGAGGGCCTACCTGCGCGCGAAGTGGTTCACAACCACGCGGCTCTCGATGCCGACAACGAAAAGGTGCGGCGGTTTGGAAGGCGCAGGGGGAGGAGGGGGAAGGAAGAGGGTGACAGAAGGGAACGGGCGGGGGGAACGCCCGGAAGCGGACGGGGAGGCGAGAGAGCGGCCACGGACGTGGGAAGAGCGGAGAGCGAGAGGCGTCCTCGGAGTCACGCATCGTCCGTTCCGGGCGCGCGCCCCGACCGCTTCGTTTTCGCCGCCGTTTCCTCCAGCCTCAAATGATCAAGCCCAAGGATGGCAAGGGAGGCAAGGAGATTCCCATTCCTGGCGTGACCAAGGTACCGACCTACGAGACTGACTACCTTCCGTGCTTTCTGGAGCGAAACACGTACATCCGCGAAAAGGGTGCGTCGCGGCGCGTCCGACGGAGGCTTGCTCGCGTTGGCGGTCGCTTCACGCGGTCCGCGTTGCTGCGCGGCCGGCGACTTTGGCGGGCCCGCGACTTTTCCGCGCTGGCAGACCATCGAGGAGGAAGCGACGGGACCGCGCTGCCGGTGCGTCCCGGAGACTCGGCGGCTGCGCCACCGGCGCGGGCGGTCGCAGAGCCGCTGAGCCGTCGGCCGGCGGCCGCTCTTGGCCAACGCGCGCCCGCGCTCGCGACCCCACTTTTCGCAGGCCAGCTGGGATTCGACGACAGCTCGTTCATCGAGATTGATTTGGACGGGGAGGACATGGCGTGGCTCGACGAGATCAACCAGGGCCAGGTGCGCGGCGTGGGCGGGTGTGGGTGCGGATGCAGGGGAGGCGGTCCGGGAGGTGAAAGGAGCGGTGGGAAAAGGCGCGGGCGGAAAAGGAGAGGCGAAGAGGGGGCGCGAAGGGCAGGGGGGGTGGGAAAAGGGGGAGGCGAGGAAGGAGAGCGGAGAGGAGATGGGCGAGGTGGGAGAGACAGAAAAAGGGGGAGGCGGAGAGTGGAGCGGAGAGGGTGGGCGAGTCGCAAAGGCGACTCGCCCACCAGAAGCCCGTCGCCACCGCGGCCTGCGTCCCTCCGCCGACGCTGCCCTCGATCGTTGGATTTCTCGCGCCCACCCGCAGGATCGGCTCTCCTTCCGGATGATGGAGGTGATGCTGCACAAGCTCGAGGTTTCCAACGCCGCAGCCACGGATCGAGGTCTGACGGCGGTCGGTGCGTCGAGCCACAGGTCGCAAGCGCGCGCCGCGCTGGGTGCGACGTCGCCTTTTCTCGAGGACGCGCGCGCCCTGCGGGGTGCAGCGACCACGCGGAGGATCGCGCGATCGTCTTCGTCAAACCTGGGTGGGGCGTCGCGCATTCGCTCAACGGCGCTCCCTCGTCGCTTCCCGTTTTGCCTCACTCCGCAGGCGCCGCCCCGGCCGAGAAGATGAGCGTCGCCGCCTGCGCCTCGACCGACTACCTCCAGCGCGAGGACGCGCTGCAGATCTTGGAGGAAGCGTGTCCCGGTGCGTTCGCTTCCGCCGCCGGGCGATCCCGCATCGTCTCGCGCTCCCGGCTCCTCGTTCGCCCCCTCAGCACCACATCGCGCTTCCACGCCCCTCTCTCGCTGCCCTCGCCCTTGACCACGCGCCCCTTCCCGCAAACCTGCAGCTCGCGACGTGATTCGCGTCGCGGTCTACGAGTACTGGCTCCAGAAGCGCAAGAAGCGCGGCAAGCCCATCCTTCGCCGCCTCCAGGCGCCCACGCCGCCAAACGACAGCAACCCCTACAATGTCTTCAGGCGCGTGCTGTCGGGCCTCGAGCCCCATGAGGATTCGCAGTATCGCGATGGAAGGGCAACCGCGCGAGCGAGGATGCGGACGCGCCACGAGGGGGGGATATGGGATGCGGGTGCGCCTCGAGGGCGGGGATGGGACGTGGACGCGATCTGAAGGGGGGGAACGGGGACGCTTGTGGAGGTCAAAGGCGCTGCAGCCGCGCGGCTCTGCGACGACCAGAGACACTGGCGGGCTGCGGGCGTGCTCGGTGCGCCTCACGCCGGACACCGCCTCGTCTCCGCGCCTGCGACGCTCGCCTGCGCCTTGACGTCGGCGCCTCTTTCCCTTGCGATCACGCAGGCCCCGCGAGCGCATCAACCGCCCCCAGACGAGACGCCGCCGCGAGAACAACGAAGACTCGCTGGAAAAGCTTCGGATGATTCGCGAAAACCTGCTGCGTGCCCTCGACCTCTTCGAGGTGATCGTCAAGCGTGAGCAGAGGAAGCGAGACTTTGTGGTGCGTCGCGGCGCGTGCTCGTCCCGACTTTCGTCGTCGACGAGCGCACGCCTTTTTGTCGCCAGCTTCAGGAGAAGCAAACGTGCGAGCGTCTCGCAGATGTCCGTCCAGCTCGGGCGTCGAAGGCGCCTGGCCGGGCGGAAGGGCGGGCGAGGCGATCTTCAGGCCAGAAGGGTGGCGCACGGGGGAAGGGGAGGGGGGGAGCGGGGAGAGGCTGAGGAGGCGGATCTCCCGCCTTTTGGGTGAGCTGAGACAAGCGCCTTTCGAGTTTTCCTTTGAGCGAAACCGGCTGCGGCGGCTGTTCTGGCCGCCCGCAGGCGGTTGGGCTTTGGGTTGCAGCGAGGCTCAGGGAGCGGTGGGACTGCGTGGGGGGACAAGGCTGGCCCGCCGGTGGGCAGCGCGGCCCTACCGGTGGGCGACTGCGGTGTGACGGTCGGGCCGGAGGACGATAGTCGTGCCGGGGGGGCGGTCAGGACGTTTGCTCGCTGTTGGATCCGGAGGCGCCCCGCCACGCTGCGGCGACGGCTCGCCCGGCCCGCCTCTTCCCAGGCGTTCGCGCTGCGGCGACAGCCCGCCCGGCCTGCCTCTTCCCAGGCGTTCGCGCTGCGGCGACAGCCCGCCCGGCCTGCCTCTTCCCAGGCGTTCGCGCTTCGCCCTCTTCTCTCCCTTCCTTTGCAGTACATCGACACCGACATGCAGATGCTGCAGATAAAGCTCCGCCATGCGCCGAGGCTCGCAGAGGAAGCGGTGCGTCGCAGTCGGCGAACGGATGCGCGGAGCAGAGGGCGGAAAGGGCGGCCGCAGCTGGGAGCGAGGCGTGCGGCGAGGTGGGCAGGCGCGGGGCAGGGTCGCGCCGATGCCGAACGCCCCTTTCCGCGCCGCTCCCTTCCCGCCGTCCGCAGGACTACCTCGCCGCGGCCAGGTCCAAGGCGGTGAGGCGCCCGGTCGGGTTTGACCTGCCGCCCACCTCTCTGGTGACCACTAATGGCCTCTTGGAGTTTAAAAACTCGAAGAACAAGCGCCGCAGGAGGCTCGGCGAGGCGCCCATCCTCAACGCGGTGGCGCAGCTGCCGCCTCCGCCACTGCCGGTGCAGGAGCCGTTTGTGTTCGAATGCCTGCCGAGCGTGTGTGACGTCTTCAGGGATCACCACCTGCGCGAGTTTTACTTTGACAGGATTTCCCAATCGTGCGTGTGGGCCTGGGACGTGCCCGCGGCCGCTCACCGACCTCTTCGTGCGCCCGTCCCTCCTTGCCCGCCGTGTCTCTGGGCGCATCGGTCACCGCCATTTCCTTCCGCATCCCCCGTCGCAGGCCGCACCGCGGGAGGTTTGGTCGCGGGAACCGCTTCGTCGTCGACCGCTGCGATCCGTTTGACATGGAGGAGACGCAGGCCGACGAGGTGAGTGCGCCCGGCGTGCTGCCTCGTGCGAGGGTCGCAGAGGTTCAGCCCATCGCTTCAGGCGCTGCCCGCCGAAGCGGGGAGCCGTGGGAGAGCGCGGGCGTCGGGGCGGAGGGTGGAAGAGGGGAGGAAGAGCGCAAGAGCCGACGCAGTGGCAGAAGGCGCGGCGGCGGCAGGAGGGACGCAGAGGGAGCCGGGGGTTGCGACTCGGGTCGTCGTCGTGCGCGCGGAACCCCATGGACGATCTCCCCTCGCTCTCGCAGGACGACGAGCTGCTCAAACCGTTCCACGAACGCCGAAACCCGTACGCCAACTGGCTCGGCGGCCCTGATCTTTTGAGCGTCGCACTGGCCAAGCAAGAACCTGCGCAGGCGAGCAACGGGTCGGGCACCATCGTGCGCCTGAAGGTGTCGTTGCCCTCGGCGGACGGGAGCAAGGCAGGGCAGTGGGGCGCGGCCAAGCGCAGCGCCGTGCGCTCTGTCAAATCTCAGGCCAAGTGAAGCGCGTCGTGGCCGCGCGCGCCGGCCCCCCAGCGCTTCCTCCTTTTGACTCGGCCTCGATCGCCGAGCTCGACGGCTCGCCTCTCGCCCAGCCGCGGGCCCGCCCCGTTCGAGCTGCCCCCCGCCTAGGCGTGGGACCGCCCTGCTCGGTTCCGCCCCGGCGAGCCCTTTCTTCTCGTTCCTTTGCTTTCGCTCAGCACCTGACGTCGGCCGCGCGCCTCTTTTTTTGTTTCGTGCGCGTTCGGACCGACGATGACATCGTTTTGTAAATTAAACGAACGGAGCGCCGATCGGCACGAGGAGGCGGGAGACAAATCGAGCGAGGGGGGGGCGCTGAGCCGGCGGTCGACGCGCGAGAGCCGCAGGTGGGCACCGGAGTGAGGCAGGTCGGCGGGGCGTAGGGGCCACACAGGGGCGCCGGAGTGGAGCAGGTCGGCGAGGCGTAGGGGCCATACGGGGGCGCCGAGGCGACGGCGGCGCGGCGTGATTCAAAATCTGGCGTTTTTTTTCTTCCGGAGTCTATGGACAAGTTAACTACGGCCGCGCTGTGATCAAGGGGGGAAGACAAAGGTGGGGGAAGCAAAAGTGCGAGGAGCAAGAGGAACCAGAAGGGGGAGCGAATGAAAGGGGAAAACGACGACAGGCGTTTCGACGAGGTCGAGGTGGAGGGCGAGATGGGAGCGAGCGAGCGAGCGCGCTGGCGGTGCATTTGCCACGCGAGAGCAAGCGCAAAGGCGGCGCGTCAAGAGGCGCCGAAGGATTGGGGCCCCAAGCGGCAAAGGCGGAGAGCGCAGCGTCGGCTGGGGCCACAGCTTTGTTGGTGCGGTACGACGAAAATGGGCGGTGGGACGGCGGCGCTTGAGGACGCGACCGAGGTGCCTGAACGACGGGAGGAGGGACACAAGGGGTGGCGGGCGCGAGAACCACGGGACGAAGGTCACAGCAGGGGAGGAGGTGGTCTGGACGAATGCGGCTGCCGTGAGCGAGCCGAGCGAGCCGAGCCGGTCGCGGAAGTGGAAGGGGCGAAGGTGAGGGACAAAACGAAACGATGAAGAGGGCGATGAAGGGCGGAACGAGCGTGCCGGTCAGGTGCGCACCGGGAGAGGCATGCGGGTAGGTCGGGTGGGCGGTTCCCTGGGCGAACGCAGAGGTCAGGCGCGTATCATGGGAGAAGGGGGAGGGGGGAAGGGGGGACTCGCGAGGAGGCGCGGCGAAGAGGAGGCCTGCAAAAAGATCGAGTCAACCGTTCGTCACGGCACCCAGCTACGGAGCGCGAGCGGACCGGTCCGTGGGGCCCTGTGAGCGAGCTACACCTTTTCCGGCGGGGTGTCGCGACGGGCGATGATCCCGGGGTGCGAGGCTTCGCAGTCGCCGAGGCGTTTGCGAGCGTAGGCGTACACCTCTGAGTTCTTGCGGATGCGCTCCGAGTACGGAGACGTCGGGCCAAAGTCTGCGCCCAAAACCTGTCGAGACGGGAACGAGAAACGGCGAGGGGCGCCGGTGGGTGCACGCGCACGGAAGGAGGCCGAGTGGGCGCTGCTGCGCGCGCGTCCGCGAAAGGAAAGAAGGCGAACGCAGCGTGGAGCGCGCACGTGAGTGGCAAGCGAGGGAGGGAGCGATCGAGGAAGCGAGCGAGGCGACAAGCGCGGGATGGAGAGCCACACGAAGGCAGGCAGCGCAGCGATGGAAGCCTCGCTTCGGTCGAAGTCCTTTGGCCCGTTTCGGCGTGGTCGAACGAGAAGCGAACTGGGTCTTCGTGCCCAGTTCGCTTTGCGCCTCCCCTCGCGAGCCGTCCGACGGACTCGCCCCCCAGGTACGCATCCCGACCGCACCTTGTTGATCTCCTTGAAGACGTAGGGCGCCAGCACGTAGAGTACAAACTTGATGAGAAGCTCGGGGACGAACTTCATGCGCGGATCGACGTGGACGTTCATGAATCCCTCGGTCCTGCAGGGGTGGATAGGGGCGTACGGCGTCGGCTCTGCGGTCCGCCGACGCTGGCGCGGGTGCGAGAGCGCGGGCGTAGGCGCGTCGCGCGCCGCAGACCAGAGCTCCGGGATCCGGCGACGATTCCCCGCCCCGTCCGAGCGTTGCGTGTGGGTTCCGCGATGTTCGCCGTGACCTCCAGGAGGACGCACCGAGGGGTACCGTCTTCGGCCTGCGGGAGGGCCCGCAGGCGGATGGCCGAGGGCTCCAGAAGCAGGACAGTGCTGCGCTTCTTCGCCGCGGGCGGGAGCGGCTTGGCGTCCTTTGGCACTTGGGAGGACCGGATGGTCTTCGCCATTGCCAGAACACTGCGCGGGAGGAGTTTCGGAGGGGCGGCTCGGGTCGCGGGGGGCGTGAGGGCGCACGGCCGGAAGGCCGCCGGGAAACGACCCGGGGCCTCAATGTCACGGTGAGCGGCCGGCGGGGGTGGGGCCGCAGCTCCGGGGTCACGCGGAGCGAACATCCGGAACTGCGCGTCGGCCGAGCTCTCGCCCGGTCGACGAGCTCGATGGCCGCGGCGGAGTACCTCGAGCGCGCGTGCGGCGCACCTGGCATTCTCGTCCAGCAAGTCGGCACCCTTGCACTCGAAGATGACCTGGACGTCGCGGAATGGGATCGGAAGCCACTGCGCGGAAAGAGAGAGCGTGGCGGACGTTGGAACAGCGCTCGCGAGGCAAGCCGCGCGCCGGGGTCGTCGCGGGCTCGAGGGCGGGATGGTCGCTCGCGCGCGTCACCGAGAGGCTCCGCCGGTCCATCTCGGTGGCGGTGGCCTTGCGCACCTCGGCAAAGTAGCCGATGCACTCGAATCTTGACGTGCACTTGAGGATGCAGGGATCGCGCGCCATCCTAGCGTGGAACGGTGTGAAAAAACATGAGTAGGGCATCAACGCGCCGCCAAGCGGCTTCAGCGAGGCGGCCGGCTCCTCTTCTCTCCCCCCCCCCCCTTCCCCAACGGGCTCGCCGTCCCCGAACCTCTGCCCGCCCACGCCCCTCGCGGCCGTCCTTCCGTTCCTCCCCCGCTCCCGCGCCGGCGATGCGCTCGAGCGGACAGCTTCGCCCGCGCATTCCAGACGACCTCACGTCGCGCACGACTGCGTTCGCGGCCTCTCGCGCCCCATCGCTCCACCGCTCCACCGCTCCACCGTGGCTCTTCTCCCCCACCCCCTGCCCTTGACTGGCGTCTCCCCACGCGAGGCTCCTTGCCGCCCGCCCCCCCCACCGTCTTTCTCCTCGATCTCCGAATGCGCACTTGTTCCAGCTTCCGATGAGGTCCCACTCGTGCAGCAGCGCCACCGCCTTTTCCAGAGGATGCGGTAGGATGCACTGGAACTTGATGCAGTGCGCCCCCTGCTTTTCATCGTGGAGGTACCAGCAGCGCAACGTGTCGTCCCGCACCGCGGTCCAGCCGGTGTGGTCGTCGAGGGCCGCGTTGCAGCGCTCGGCCTCGTCGGCGTCGCGCTCGATCTCGTCGGCGTCCAGCCCGGCGTGCTCGAGGGCCGCGTCGGCGGCGGCGCCGCCGAGGTCGTCTCGCAGCCGGCGCAGCAGCGTCCTGGCGAGCAGCACGCGCTTGCACTCGCGCGCGTCGCGCAGGGCGTCGAGCGCACCGGAGGAGCCGAGGTGCGCGACGTCGAATGCCTCGATGAGCTCCTCCGACTCGACGAGCGACGCGGCGCGCGCACAGCCAGACGCCCGACGCTGCTTGCCGTCCCGGCCGAGGCCGCTCCCCCCCTGCGCCTCGTCGGCCGAGGGGCGGCGCGCGGCGCGCGAGGAGCGGCGCGCGACGGAACGCGCCCACAGCACCTCTGCGTCGTCCTCGTCGTCCGGCGCCCAGTCCACGGCGCTAAAGTACGTGCTCGACGCGACGCTGGCGCGCCCGAGGCTCACCGCCGCATCCGAGCGCTCGCGGGCAACCTCGTGCGGGGCGGTCGCGGAGGACGCCTCGACGCACGCGACCTTTGGCTCGGCGGTCGGGACGCCGCCTTTGGCGGTGTCGCCGCGCGCGGGTCGGGCCTCTGCGCGGGAGGCGCAGGGGACGGGCACACCGCACACTTGGCCCATCTCGATGCTCTCAGCCCGCGGCTCGGGCGGCGCGACTGGTTAAACCGCCTGCCGCGTCTCTTCGCGGCGCATGCGCGGGACCGCCCTCGGGGGTCCGCTCCGGGGGGAGGGGGGGGACCGCGCGTGTCCTCCCGGCGAGGAGAGCCCGGGCCGGGTCCGAGCGGCGGCGCGCCCTGCCGTCCGCGCACGGTCGCCGAGACTCGAGCGGTGAACGAGATGGACGAGGAAGGAACGCGAGGCGGAGCAAAGGGACGAGCGTGAGGCGACGCCTCGCGAACCAAGTCTCGGGGGCGCGGAATCGACCGCGCGGGCGCGCGCGCGCGCGCCGAGCGGCGGTCCGGCGGATCGACCGGTCGGGCGAGCTCCGAACTGTCGGGCTCCACGTCGACCGCGCGAACTCTGAGGCGACGGCGAGAAACGAAAAGGACACTGACGCCGCCGATCGACGGAGGGGGGGAACTTGCGAGGCGCGAGCCGACCTCGCAAGTTTCCCCCCTTGGGTGGACGTGCGAGGAGACGGCGGGGGGGGGGGGGGGGGGGGGGGAGGCGGTGGCATAGGGGAAGAGGAGCTCGCAATTGCTCGCACCTTTGCGGGCGGAGGCGCCGGCGCGGGGGTGGGGTCCGGGCCCTCCCCTCTTGCGGGGCGCGCGCCGGGGGGACGGGGCGCGGCTTGCGCTGGCGCCCGATCCACCGCGCCGCGCGCCACGGGACGGCGTCCGCGTGCCGGTCGCGCGACCCATCGTGCGCGCGGTTCGCAGCGCGAGATCTGCAGAACGCGGGGCTCGGGCCGCCAGTCTCCTTGACTCTCCCCCGCTCCCCCCCGCGTCCCCCCGCCGCGTCGGCCGCTGTGCGCGCCCACCTCTCCTTTGGCCTCTCTGCGCAGCGGCCCGTCCCTGCCCCCCCCTCCCCCCCCCCACCCCGGTCCCTCCGCTCCCCTCGCCGGGCACAAGCGGGTGGGTGGGCCCGCGTCCGCGCCCACCGCATCCCCTCGTCGCGTCGCGGCGCGAGCGCCGTCTCCATGGGACCGATGGTGGCCGCCGGCGTCGCCCCCTCGGCGCCCTCCCAGGCCCCTGCGCCGGCGTCGGCGGCTCTGCGCGGCCGCGCGGGCCTCGCCGGCGCCCTGCGCGCGGCGCGCGGCGCCCGCCGCTCGGCCTCGACCGGACGGGTCGCCGCTGCGGCCGCGCGGGCCGCGCCCTTTGCGGACCGGTCGCCGATCCGGGGATTTGGCGCGGGTCCGGCGTCCGTCTCGGGCGCTCGCGCGCGGTCGGCGCTTGGGGCCACCGCCGCGAGCGCCGAGGTGGTGGCCGAGAGGCGGCCCGTGCGGGAGGGCGTCCCGAGCGTGTCGGTGCACGTTCGCGGGATGCACAAGCACTACCGCACGCGCAAGGGTATCTTCAAGGCCGTCGACGACGTCTCGCTCGACATCCCCCGCGGCTCGATCACGGCCCTGCTGGGCCCGTCCGGGTCTGGCAAGACGACGCTGCTTCGCATGATCGCCGGCCTCGAGACGCCCACCGCCGGGCGCATCTTCTACGATGACCGTGACGTCACCGACCTGCGCGTGCAGGAGCGAAACCTGGGCTTTCTCTTTCAGGGCTATGCGCTCTTCCGCCACATGAACCTCGCCAACAATATCGCATTCGGACCTCGCGCGCGCAAGCTCGACCTCGACATCGACGAGCGCGTGCAGGAGCTGCTCACGATGGTCGGCCTGCAGGGCCTCGGCGCCCGCTACCCGCAGCAGCTCTCGGGCGGTCAGCGCCAGCGCGTCGCGCTGGCGCGCGCGCTGGCCTCCAACCCGCAGCTGCTGCTGCTCGATGAGCCATTTGGAGCCCTCGACCCGCTCATCCGCAAGTCGCTCCGCTCCTCGCTCAAGGAGATCGTCACCAGCATCGGCATCACCTCCATCATGGTCACGCACGACCAGGTGCGGCGTCCTCGCGACGGGGGAGGGAGGGGGGCAGACGCGGGGGTTCGGAGGGGACGGAGCGGGGCGGAACGCCACCGAACGGCGGATCGTCCGGCGGCATTCTGGACGTACCCGCAGCCTCCCCCCCCTCCCGCGCGAGGGAGCTCTGGGGGCGTTCGTGCGGAAGCGGAGGGCGGCGCGGCAAGGGTGGCGGGAGAGGGGGCGGGCAGGAGAAGCGGGGTGGGGGGGGGGGGGGGGGGGGGGCGCGAATCGGGCCCGCGAGCGAGGGCGGAGCTGCGAGGCGGGACGGCCCGGAGGTCGGCCCGGAGCAACCTTTCGAACTGAGCTGCGGGACGGCAGGGGAGCGCAGCCGCGCCGGCGTCCTCTGCGCGCGCCCCTCCTGCGCCGTCCGTGCGCAACCGCTGCTCCCGACCGGCCCGCCTCTCCCTCCCTGCCCCCCATCGCCGCGCAGGAGGAGGCTTGGGATCTGGCCGACGAGGTAGTCATCTTCCACAAGGGTCGCATCGAGCAGCGCGGCCGACCGGAGGAGATCCGCAAGCGTCCGACCTCGCCGTTCGTGATGAACTTTTTGGGCGACGTCGTGCACCTCACCTCGCACTGCCAGGCACGTCCGGACGTCCGGGCGTGGCAGCGGTGTCGCCGCCCGCTCCCCTCTCCCCGCGCAAACTCCATGCAGCTTGCCCGCGCGTGCTGCGTTCTGTTCCGCTTGTGGCGCGCGTCGTCGCGCGCGCACCCGCCCCGCCGCCGGCCGCCTGCACGATTACTCATGCGTACACCCCGCCGCCAGCTGCCAGCGTCGTCACACGTCCGCCGCCCCCGCCGCCGGCCGCCTGCGCCGTCACGCGTTGCCACGCGTCCGCCGCCTCCGTCTCCGTCGGTTGCCTCCGTTCGCCCCCTTCTCCCGACCGATCGCCTGCGTCCTCCGCTCGCCCCCTTCTCCCGACCGATCGCCTGCGTCCTCCGCTCGCCCCCTTCTCCCGACCGATCGCCTGCGTCCTCCGCTCGCCCCCTTCTCCCGACCGATCGCCTGCATCCTCCCGATCGGTCGCTTGCGTCCTTCGCTCGCGTCCACCGCGCTCTGCGTCTCCTCCCCCTGCTTGCGCTGATTGCTTCCGTCTGCGCTCCCGCCTCTGCAGTTTGCGCGCCGCATGGGCGTCGTCACGGATAAGCCGTTCGTGATGATCCGCCCGGCAAACATCAGCATCCACAAGAGCTTTGAGGTTCCAGACGTGTGCGCCGCCACGATCAAGGACAAAAAGGTCATCGGGTGGCTCGTCCGCTACAGCGTCGAGTTTGACGACGGAGTGGTGCGCGTGGGTAGAAGGGGATCAGATATAAAGAAGGAAGAGACCGCTCGCCCCCGCGTCCGCATCCGCGCGTCGCAGCTCGCCCGAGCTCGCGTCCGCATCCGCGCGTCGCAGCTCGCCCGAGCCCGCGTCCGCATCCGCGCCTCGCAGCTCGCTCGAGCCCGCGTCCGCATCCGCGCGTCGCAGCTCGCTCGAGCCCGCGTCCGCATCCGCGCGTCGCAGCTCGCTCGAGCCCGCGCTCGCCCCCGCTTCCGCGTCCGTGCCCGCATGTCACAGCTCGCTCGCCCGCAGGTTTGCGCCCGGGCGTGTTACCGCGTCTATTCCCGCACCTGCACGCGGCGCGCCTTTGCACTCGCGCTTCCCTTCCCGCACGCGAGCCTTGCGCCCGCTTCTGCACGTCGGCATCCGTCCGCACTCGCGCCTGCTCCTCCGCTGGTTGCTGCCACCGCTTCTGCGCTTCGCCTGACCATTGCTGCCACCGCTCCCACTCCCTGTCGCCCAGCTCTTCGAGATCAACGTCGGGCTCAAGGAGGACGCTACGTTTTACGGGTTCGACGCCGGTGACCGCATGTACCTGCACGCCGACACCAAGGACCTCGTGCCCTTTACCGCGGAGGAGATCAATGACCCCCTGTTCAACGAAATCATGGCGATGAAGGCCGAGCTCGGGGTGGCCGCCTAAAGGGCCGGACGACATGCTCGCCGGGGGCGTCGGCCGCGCGACTGGTTGCTTTTGCATGTGATTGAAGAACAAATCCGTGGACGCGCCGCAGTCAGCCCGCGCGACGACGGCGCGGTCGGAGGCTGGCCGGCGCCGCGCGGCGGGCGCAGGCAGAGGTCGGGCGGGCAAAGGCGCGGGTGTCGGCGAAGGGGTGAAAAGAGGCGCGGCGCGCGGAGGTGTGGAAGGGGGCGGGTGGAAGAGAACGCAAAAAAAAGAAGACAAAGGTGAAAGCGACGCAACCCCGAGCTGGCGAATGGGCGGCGGCGCGTCGGGTAACGCAACGGAGAGAGCGGGGCGGACGGGTGCACGGGGACGGCGGCAAAGAGGGTGGCGCCTGGCCTCTTGCCAAGCGTTCGGAGGCAGAGGCGGCGATCGCAGAGCTGATCAGACCGCCGCGTCCATGGAGTCCTCGCTGTGGTAGTGGCCGTTCAGATCGAGGCGCAGGATGAGGCTACTCAGGCCGTCGAGCTCCTCGCGCGGCTCGATGCCATCGAGGATGGCCGCACGCCTGGCCTCGGCGAGCTCGGCCATGAACGCGCGCATCCTTTCGGCAAACTTGGTGCGCAGCGACGAGACCGCCTCTCCGTACTCTGGCGTGCCCAACGCGGCAAGCAGGGCGGCCTGGCGCTTGGCTGCGCGCTCCGTGCGCGCGGCGTGCGCTTCGCGCGAGGAACCCTTGCCTCGCGAGCCGTCCTCCTCGGTGTCCTCGGGACCGTCGATCGAGACGTCGAGGAAGCGGTCGGAGACGCGCACGAACTGGAGCGCGAGGTCCTTGAGCGACAGGAGCGCCCGGAGGACCACGACCTTGCGCGAGAGCAGGCACCCCTTGAGGAGGCAGCGGAGGAATGCCGTGTGCTCGGCCACGACGTCGTCCAGCGCCCGCGCGGAGAGCAGGCGGGCCTCGAGCGTGCGCCAGAGCGGCTCGATGACCTCGAACGTCATGTACAGGAGTGTCTGGCGGAAGAAATGCGACGCCAGCTGGCAGACGGCCTGGCCCTCGCTGAGCGCGCGCCACGCGGCCTCGCTGCGAGGGAGCGGTGGGGTGGGGAGGTTGAGAGTAGGTCGGCGGGAAGAGACGGCTGGGAGGGGGGCGGCGGGCGGCGAGAAAGGGGAGGGCGAGGAGAAGGGCGCGAGGCAGCCCCGAGAGCGCGGTCGCAGCCCGGAGGAAAAGCTCGTCCAGTCGAGGCGAGAGCGCGGAGGTGCCTGCGCGAAGAGCTCGCTGAGCGACGGTCCGAACGCTACGCCCCCCCCCCCTGGGCGCCCCAGTTCCTTTTGCCAGGGCCGGCCGCAACGACCCCAGCCTGCGCAGAGCCGTCGAGCATTGCGCAGAGCCGTCGATCCCCGCGCAGAGCCGTCGAGCCCCGCGCAGAGCCGTCGAGCCCTGCGCAGGGGCTACTTGCCGACGTTGCGCGCGCCGCGCCCAGGCCGCTCACCGACACTCCCCCGCACGCACTTTGAGCCGCCGAGAGCCCTGGACACAGCCGCGATGTCCTGCGAGCGGCGACGAAGGTTGGCAAGCGGTGCCGTGGCCATGTACAGCCTCCAGACGCGGGTCAGCTCGCGCTCGACCCACCGCAGCTCCCACAGGTGCCTGCACTCGGGGCGAGAGAAGAGGGGGCAGGCGGGGGTGGGTGCGACGCGCAGAAACGATGCGCGCGGGAACGGGGGGGAGAGGCAGGCGACTCGGGCGCGCAGGCGGGCCTCGGCGGAGCGCCGACGACGCGAAAGGACGACGCGAGGTGCCCCGGCCTTGGCGCAGGCGGCGGCAGCGTGGGTTCCGTGAACGCGCCTGAAGACCATCTTGTACTGGTCCATAGCGCTCTGGGTGGCGATGATCGAGACGGGCCACGGGATGGGGCACGAGATCATGAGACTCTCGCGTACGAGCCGCGCCCTGGAGGCGTGGTCGCCGTGCAGCGGCGTGGACCTCGCGGTGCGCCTCGGCGGGCTGGCGGCCGAGCCGCGCTCGCTCGAGGCCTGGGTGACGTCGATGAGCATGTTCAGCAGCGTCCTCGAGTCGTACGACACGCGCAGCGTCGAAGCCGCCGGATCGGTCGCGGCGCACGAGCTGCGCACGGCTGCGGGAGCGAGGCGGACGAGGGGCGAGGCGGTAAGGCGTTTGGGGCGGGCGGAGGGGCGGGGTGGGCTGCAGGGAAAGGCAGAGATCGGAGGGAGGGAGGGAGGCGGCGGAGCCGCGCGGCGCGGGGACGCGTGGGACGGCCAAAGCCGCTCGCGGCGCTGGATCGCACCGGCGTCGAAAAAGCTCTGCAGCAACGGCAGCGACACCGCGTTGGACGAGATCCCCAAGTCGGTCTCGGCGGCGTCCATGAAGTTTCCGAAGAGGTCGCCCTGCGGAAGGGGATGCGAGGGGGGAGTGAGCAGGAGATGAAGTCGGAGAGGCATCCCGATGCGGCTGGGGGCGTCGCTCGGCGCGCGAGCGATTCGCCTCGCCGGAAGGGGGGACGAGGGCGCACCTGAGCGGTCAAAAAGTACATTTTCAGGGCGCGCAGTCCGTCCAAGAGGCCGCACTCCTTCCTCAAGACGTCCATGGTCTGCCCGCTGATCTGCGTGCACACAGCCCTGATGACCTGGAGGTAGCGCCCCGTGTCGTCGTACGCTGCGCGAGGAAAGGAAAACGAACGCATCGGTCGGCGCCGCCACCGCGTACTGCTTCCGCTTTCGAGGCGACCTGCGGGAGCCGCGGCCGCGGCCGCGCCGGTGGCACTTTGCCTCGCTTCGCCTCGCGGTGTCGATCGGTGGCTCTGGGCGCACCCAGCGTCTCGAGCTCGGAGTGCATCACTCGGGGCGGCGTGCGATCGCAGGCGCGCAGGACGTTGAGATAGCGTCCTGCGTCCAGCACCGGACGGGCGACCGCCCGCAGGAACGCCGGGACCTCGACCGCGATCTCGCCCTGCTGCTTGCTGGCCGCCGCTGCACCGGCGGCCGCGCCCACGCGCAGGGTCCAGCGCGACTGCCAGAACGCCGCCTTGCCATCCTGCGTGACGTCCTCAACACGGACCGTCTGCGACGTGGAATGGGGGCCGCCGAGGAGGGCGAGGGAAGAGGACGTCGCTCGAGGGGTGGGAGGAGCGTGGCGTGGCGGTGGCTCCCCCTGCGCCGCCCAGCGCTGCCGAAACCGTCCGCGACCGCGCGCTCGTCTGCCGCGCTCTCCGCGCGTTTGCCCCCCCCCCCTCTCCATCGCTCGGTGGCGTCTGACGAAAACGCGCGCCGAGTGCACCGCTCGCTGGGCCATGGCCGTCCTCCGCGAGTCGGCTCCCGCGCGGCGGCCTTTCCGTCGGCGGCCTCCGAGCGCGTCGCTCGCCCGCGTCGGTCGCACCGGGTCTTCCGCAACGAAAAACTCCCGCGCCGGATCGTCCAGGACGCCCTCCGCGAGCCACCTCCTCAGCGTCTGAAAGTACGGCTCGGCCGCCGCCGCCAGGAGGCGGCGCAGCAGGGCGCGTGCGCGGGCGTCCCCGATCGAGGCGCTTGCGCGCTCGTTGAGCAGGTCGAGGAGACGGGCACCGCGCAGCCCCTTGTTGGACAGCAGACAGCAGACCTCAGCGGCCTCGCGAAGGGCGGTGGCGGGGGGCTGGACGTAGTACCAAAGCGCCTGGAGCGTCAGCTTGCCTTGCAGCATCTGCGTTTCGAGCTGAGCCACCATCAGGTGCCAATCCTGGATGAGCGCACGAAGGGCGCCCGCCAGGCCCTGCGAACACCTCCCCCAGGACGGCGAGCTCCGAACCTCGACAAACCTTCGCACCACCGCCGCATACTCGCTGCGAGGATTAAAAAAAAAGGGATGGGGGCACGTGGTGGGTGGGCTTTGAAGCAAAAGAAAGCAAGCAAGGATGCAAGAAAAAAAGAAAAAGGGTGCGGAAGAGAAAGGAAAAGAGGTGGCGATCGGCAGAGAGAGGCGTTGCTATCGCGAAAGAAAGAGCCACCGAAGCGAAGGCCCACGGCCACGCGGGGGAACGTACGAGACCGGTCGCCGCGTGCGAGAGCGAGTGGCGCAGCTCCGCCGCAAAGAGGACGGACGCTCGCGACGCACCACACGGGGAGCATGCGGACGACCATCTCCTGAACGCCAGACTCGATCCTGTCTCGGGTCAGGAGCTCGAAATGGATCGCCTCGTCGAGCTTCCTGGAGGCCCTCGGCCGGATGTAGTCGCCGGGAACGCCCATGAAGGCGTTCAACAGCTCTTCTGAGACTGCGCGGAAAGCACCCGGGAGGCGAGGGGGTCGACGCGGGTCTCGCCCAGTCGCGCGTGAGCTTTCGTACGGGAAAGGAGACCCGCATTTCTCTTCCTACCCCCCCCCCCCCCCCCCTCGTCCCCCCCTCCCTTCCTCGCCCGCACGCACCGAGTCGCTCCTGCGAAACCAGCGACAGCGCCGGGGTCTGCGGACTCGGTGCCACCGTCGTGGCTTCCCGCATCAAAAAGTCCCCGGTCAGGTAGAGACGGTTGACATCCCACTCGAGCGTGCGCGGGTACGTAGCTTGCCGTCCTGCGCGAGAGACGCGGAAAGGCAGGTGGCAGCGAGAAAAGCGGGGAGAAACGGAGACGAGCGGGAGACCGTGGCGACGGGGGTGAAGCGCCGAGAGGGGGAAGGCCTGCGCCGCGGCGCTGGCACGCGAGGCTACGCGTGCTCCTGGCGAGCTGGCCACGGCGCGGGCTCGCTCCTGGCGAGCTGACCGCGGCCGCGTGACGAGCGCATCTCCATCGAGACGTCCTCTCCTCCCATCCGATCGGGGCCCTCGCCCTCTGATCAACGCCGTCTCCCAGCTCGCCCGCTCGGGGCGCGCGCCTCGCTGCATCGCCGCCCAGCTGCCTTTGGTCGTCCCGCTCCATGCGCACCGTCGGGGGGGATCCTCGCGTCTGCCGCGAACAGAGACCCGCACGGCGGGAGGTGGGCCTCGTCGCCCAGCAGCCGCGAGGGCGTCGAGCGGATCGCGTCCGCAAACCTCGGCGTGTAGACTCCTCCCACCTTTCGGGTCGGCGAGGGAGGGCCTTGGGTAGAGTCCTGCGGTGGGACGACGCGATCGCGCCGCCGTCGGACGCGCGCGCGCGCGGCGAGAAGCAGGGGGCGGAGAGAGCGACCGCCGAGGTCGCCGAGGCCGGCGGGCCGCGAGCGCAGCTTGGCGCGCCACGCGCAGAGCGCCGTTCGAGTGTGGCCAATCCTGGCCCTCCTCTGCGACCTCCTGGCCTGTCCCCTCCGCCCCTCCACCCCCCCTCTCCCCACCCTCACCTTCCGTCCTCCCGTCCCCGGACGCCGGAGCCTTCGTCCCGTCGCGCGTCGTCTCGCGTCGTCTCAGATCTCGGCTGCACACCTCTGTGAAGATGGGATTTTGACAGACGTGGTTTGGATCCATCGTCGGCGTCTTCTGCGGCTCGGAGCCCGCGAGCATGCTGCGCAACCGCGCGACCTTGGCGCGGTTCGCCTCCAGGCGCGCCCGGACATCGCTCGCCGCGAGGGGCGCCGGCGAGGCGGCGCCGGCGGCGGACATTTCGGTCACGCAAATCCCGTCTCGGTCGGCGAGACCGTGTCCCCGACGAGCGTCCGCGAGCCGCTTGCGCGCCCTGGCGCTCCCCGACGACGCCAGCGCGCGCGCGCAGCGGGAGGGCGCAGCTCGCCTCGCCGTTTGACTCTTGGCGGGAATCGGCCGCGCGCGCGGCGCTCCCCCCGCTCGTGGGCGGGGAGAAGGGGGAGGGGGAGAGAGGCGGGGGGGGGGGAGGGGGAGAGAAGGGCGGGAGGAGAGCCCGCGGCGAGTCCCCGCGGCGAGTCTCGCGCGCGCGGGACGCGAACGCTTTGCTAGGTGCCGAGGACACGCACGATCGACACCGGCTTGATCGCCCACGCGGCGCCTCCTCGAACGATGTTGGCGAGCGGGCTCGGCGTCCGCCCCTTTGCGGGCGCCGGGCGCGCGTTCCCGGCGCACCGCGCGGCGCGCGTGGCGCCCACGTCGTCGATCGTGGCCCCGAAGCGCTTGACGGTCGGACCGTCGCGATCGAGGCGAGTTGACCTTGCGCGCGACGTGCGACGTCGAGGTGCGCACGGCGAGGACCTCGCGCCCACCCCTTTCCCCCTGCGCTGCTCGGGCCGCCGCCAAAGTCGGCTCCGCGCGGCGCCGCGTTTGCACCGCAGCGGACGGCGAGCGTACGCGCTCTGCACTCTCCGCCCACCCCCCCCTCCACCCC
>PGFX01000045.1:0-20067 GCA_003612995.1 Prototheca bovis | reverse complement strand
CCCCCCCCCCCCCCCCCCCCCCCCCCCCCCCCCTCCGCCCCCCCGCGCCACCTCCCGCGTCGATTCCCCATCGCGACCGGGAACCCGGCCCACGCGGACGACAAAGCACGAATCGCCACCTCCCGGCTCCATCGTGACTTCCGAACACGCTCCGCGCGGCCCCTCCGCCGCGCACCACACGTTTCCGACCCTTGCCCCTGCGCTCCACGCCCCAACCCGCCCCCGACGCACCCCCCCCCTCCCCCCCCACCCCGCCACTCCTCCCGCCCAGCGGCTGTCTTTTCTCGTTCGCGACGAGAAAGATGCCTGGTCCCAGACGCGCCCCGCGCGTCCGCCCCTCGAACGCACTAAGGTTCGGTCTTGCACGTTTCGGTCAAACAAAAGCCCGGCTGATAGAACCGCACGAACAGAAACAGATCGAAAGGGTTGTCGGCGGCCGCCGCCACAGCGGCGCAGGCGCCGAGCGCCAGAGCGAGCAGCGCGAGCTTCATCGCGCGGAAGCCGGACGATCAAAGCCAAATTTCTTGTCGTAAGGCTCCAGAGAAGGCTCCAGCGTTCCAGAGGAAACGACGCCCGGCCCCCCGGCGCGCCGACGCCTAGATCCCGCCTGCTTCCTGGCCCGGCGCGCGCGCGCGCGCCCGCGCTCGCGTGTCCGGCGGGGTCGCGCCCGCGCGCCCGCGCGCGCGCGCGCGCGGGGAGAGGGAGTCGGGGGGCGCGTCACCGTTTCGGGGGTGCGATGGGGGTGACGCGGGACCGCGCTGTCGAGATTCCGATCGCACCTCGATTCCTGCGATCGCGGCGATGGCGCGGACCTGGCTTCTGGTGCTGGCGATCGCGGCCTCGACGGCCGCGATCGCGAGCGCCGCGCGCGCGACGCCGGACGCCTACCCCGGCTTTGACCTGATGCTGCTCGTGCGGACCTACCCGCCCGGCTACTGCTCGAGCCACTCGTGCAAGCTCGATCCGGCGTGCGTCGCGACGCGAGGAAAGCGACGCGGTCGGGGTGCGAGAAACCCTGCCCGCCGCGCGGCCGCGTTGGGTCACAGGCGGGGACGGGGAGACGCGGGGGGGAGGGCTACGATCGAGGGACAGGTGGAAAGCGAGGGCGAGGGCCCGTTGGGGCGGGCAGGGGGAGGGGGGTCGCGGCGTTCGCCGGCGTTTGCGTCCCGCGGCGCACGCTCCGACCTCGCAGGCGCAGGCGCGGGCGCACATTTCGACCTCGCAGGCGCAGGCGCGGGCGCACATTTCGACCTCGCAGGCGCAGGCGCAGGCGCGGGCGCACATTTCGACCTCGCAGGCGCAGGCGCGGGCGCGTGCTCCGACCTCGCAGGCGCGGGCCCGTGCCCGCGCCCGCACCTGCCGCTCGCTGCCGCGTTCCCACCTCTCCTCTTCCTCCCTTTCCGCCATTCCTTCCTCCTCGCGCAGTCCCGGGTTCACGGTCCACGGTCTGTGGCCCGAGTACGACACGGGCGGCTGGCCGCAGTTTTGCCACCAGCCGCGCGTCAACTCGACGGCGCCGCTCCCGTCGGCGCGCTCTGGCTGCGAGTGGCCGAGCCTGATGGGTCCTGACAGGTCGTTCTGGGACCACGAGTGGCAGCGGCACGGGACGTGCGCGGCGCCGCTTCTGGGCGGGCGCGACGCGTTCGTGGACACTGTGCTGCGGCTGCACGAGGAGTACGAGCTGGATGTGGCGCTGGGCAAGGCCGGCATCGTGCCGAGCGACCGCGAGCGCTACCCGGTGTCGGCCATCGTGAGCGCGATCGAGGAGGCGTACGGCGCGGCGCCGCTGTTCAACTGCGACGCGCGCGGCGTGCTGCAAGAGCTGTGGCTGTGCATCGGCCTGGACCTCAAGGCATTCACGTGCCCTCCGCGCGTGCGCGGCGGCCGCCGCTGCCCGGCGACGGTGCTGCTGCCCGCGGGCCCCGAGACGCCGCAGGCCTGCAAGGGCTTTTTCCCGGACTGGCCCGGTGCGGCGCACAACGCGCGGGACGAGGCGCAAGGCGCCGTCGCGGTCGTCTGAGCGCGCAGAGGTCGCGCGATGGCGGCCTGAGCCGGCCTCGCCGACCCGAGACGGCGACCCGAACCGAACTTGCCGACCCGAGACGGCGACCCGAACCGAACTTGCCGACCCGAGACGGCGACCCGAGCCGGCCTCGCCGACCTTGGGTTTCCGTCGAGGTCGATCCCGCGGGCCCCTTCCCCCGACGTCGCCGCTCTCGAGTCGACGCCTTGCCCCCTTCCTGCAAACCTCGCAGCCTCCGAGGCAGACTATTCCGCTTGCGCGTCCGGTGCTCTCGAAACGACCTTTTTCCAGCCGCGCAGCTCGTGCCCGCACCGCTCCCAGCGCCGCGCTGCATTTCCCGCTCGCCCCCTAGCGTTCGCTCCCTGCGTACCGTTCTTCTTTTCGGCGCCCCCCGCTCCCAGGCCGCCCTCTTGCCGCGTGCACCCGCGGGAGGGCCTCTGTGGTCTCCGGGAAGGGGGCACACTTCTCCCCGCGCCCTCCACCCCTTTGTAACCGGCAAAGTGACCGCACGGCCCGACGGGCCCGGGGCGAGCGAAAGCCGCTGCAGCCGGGCTCGCCCTCGCCACCGCTCGTTTACCTCCTCCCCCCCCCCCCTCGCCTCTCGGGCGGAAACCCCCCTTGCGCCGCCCCTCCCCCTCGCCACGCACTCACGCCGCCCGCGCTCCGCTACCCCCCCGCCGCCCGCCCCCCGTCCCCCCGCGGCCCGCGAATTCCCGCGCCGGAATCATCCTCTGTCGGGCCGAGATCCCACCTCGCCTCGCGTTCCGCGCGAGTTTACCGATCCGTTGCCGCATCCGAGCCCGCGTCGCGACTCCACAAGCCATGTGGGCAGCTCTCGCGACGCTCGCGCTGCTGGCGACCGCCGCGGCGGGGGAGGCGGCCCCCGCGCCGGCGCCCGCGTCCGCCGGGATCACCGCCGAGGAAGCCGGCTTCGACCTGTTCCTGCTGGTCCGCTCGTACGCGCCCGGTTACTGCGCCGAGACGTCCTGCCGAAAGCAGCCCAGGTGCGGTCGCCGCGCGGCGCGGGTCTGCGTCAGGAAGATGCCGCGAGCCGGGAGGCGTGGGACCGACAGGGCGCGTCGGGCGGGACCCGGCGAGAGCGTTCCGGCGCGCGGGGCGCGTCGGGCGGGACCCGGCGAGAGCGTTCCGGCGCGCGGGGCGCGTCGGGCGGGACCCGGCGGGGGCTTTCTGCGCGCGGTTCAGTGCAGTCGCGCGCGCAGGAGAGCGCGCGTTGGGCGCCCAATGCGGGGCCACGGCGCTCGGGAGGGCGACGGGGCCGCGTCGAGCCGCACCCTTGTCTCTCCCCGCGCGCGACGCGAACCGCGCGC
The DNA here is from genome assembly GCA_003612995.1 of Prototheca bovis. Lineage (NCBI taxonomy): Eukaryota > Viridiplantae > Chlorophyta > Trebouxiophyceae > Chlorellales > Chlorellaceae > Prototheca > Prototheca bovis. The sequence goes on along the minus strand of PGFX01000045.1, from coordinate 16,716 downwards.
GTCGCCGGGGTGCCCCCCGCGCGGGGCGCGCGCGCGGGCGTGGCGAGCGGTCGGCCGCGGGGGCCGCGGGGTCCGACCCGTCGCGCTTTGCCGGTGGAGACCCTCTCGTCGCGGCGAACGCGTCGGCGTTCGAGCTGCGCTCCCTGCGTCGCCCGCCGCGCGCGTGCCACCGATCGCGCGCCCTTTTTCCCCTTCGCCTGCCCGTTCCTTCTCCCCCCGTCCCCTGTTCCGCCCCCTGCACCGCCTCGCGCCGTTTCCTCACCCCTTCCTTTCACCTCCACCTTTCCCCGCCGCGTTCCTTTGCAGCACGGAATTTACGATCCACGGGCTCTGGCCCGAGTACGCCAACGGGTCGTGGCCGCAGTACTGCGCGCTGCCCGAAGGTGTGTCGACGAGGCTGTTCGCGACCTCGCAGATGGAGTGCCAGTGGCCGTCGCTGTCGAGCTCGGACTCGTCGTTCTGGAGCCACGAGTGGGAAAAGCACGGCACGTGCGCCTATCCCGTCACCGGCGACCGCCAGGGGTTTAGCGACGCCGTGCTGTCGCTGCACGAGGAGTTTGACCTCAATGCGGCCATGGCTGCGGCCGGCATCGTGCCCTCTGACACCAGCAAGGTTGCCTCGTCGAGCGTCGTCGCGGCGGTGCGCAGCGCCTACGGGCACGCGCCGCTGCTGTCGTGCTCGGACGAAGACGTCCTGCAGGAAGTCTGGATGTGCATCGACCTCGACCTCGCCCTGATCACGTGCCCGAGCAAGGTCACCGCGCCCGGGTGCCGCGGCCAGCTTTCGATGCCCACCGGCGCCGAGTCGGTCTCGGGCGCGTGCGCGCCGTTCACGACCTCCTGGGCCGACAACGGCGGAGACGGCGCCTGATGCGGCGTCGGGGAGAAGGGGAGCGGTGGGGCTGCGCGCGTTCGTTTCGCAGGGCGTGCGCCCCCTCGCCGTCTTGCGAAGCGCCTCGCCCTTTTGCCCCTGCGCACCCTCTCCCCCCACCCCGGCGCGCGCTCTCCCTCCCTTTCCTCTCTCCTCGTCGTTTCCCCATTCTTCTCCCACCCTCGCCTCCGCCCACTCGCGATTCCCGCCCTTTCTTTCGTCCTCTCGCGTCGCGCTCGTTTCCGCACGCCGAGAGAGGCGCGCGCGTGCGCGGACGCGTGCTCCCGCAGCTCGCCAGGGCGGTTGACACGGTGCGCGAAAGGGGAGAGGTGCACAGAGACGGGAGGGGCGAGGAGGAAAGCGCGCGGACGCGATGGCACGGCTCGCGCGGAGCCTGCGAGCGCTCGCCGTCCCTTGCCCCTCCCACTTGCGCGCGCCGTGGGAAAAATCGCACGTCCCGGTCGAGTTGCGGCTCTGTGCGTGGTCGTCGGCGCCTTGCGTTCGTTGGCGGGAGGCAGGCCCCCGTGAGCGTGGGCGTTTCGCGAGGGTCGGCAAGCGCTGCCCAACCGCAAGCGCGCGCGTTTCGCGAGGGTCGGCAAGCGCTGCCCCCCGCGAGCGGCCACGCTCCGCGAGGGCATGCAGACGTCGACCGGCTGAGGTCGCGTCCACCCCCACCGATCAGGGCAGGGCGAGGGCGAGCCAGGCTCCCATCATCATAAAGCCGCCGACGGGTGCCAAGCGCGTGGTGAAGTCGCGGTGCTCCCGCAGGGCGACGGCGTAGCACGCGCCGGAGAAGAGCAGCGTGCCGGCGGTCGCGAGCCCGCCCACGAGGTTGGGGCGCCTGCGGAAAGAGGGGGGAGTGGAGCGGGAGGCTGGCGTGAGCGAGCTGCGACGCGGATGGAAGCTCGATCCCGCGTGCACTGGCGCGCCGTGAGCAACGCTCGTCTCCCCGCTTCCGCCCTCGCAATGCGCGTCGCCCCGCTTGCGCTGTTCGTGCCACCCACCCCGCCACCCGCTCGCGCGTCCCGCCCCGCCCCTCCCCCCCTTCACTTTCGCTCTCCCTCGGCGTTCGAACAGGACCGACCTGGTGTAGGGCGCAATCGCGACCAGCACGCCGCCGTGGATGAACTGGTACAGGTTTGCGGTCTTGAACACCTCCTTGTAGACCGGGTCCTTGGGCTTGAAGCCGTGCGCGCCGTACGCGCCCAGCCCGACGGCCGTGGCGCCGAAGATCGCGGCCACCGCCTGCCAGTTGACCATGGCGTTTGCGCGCGGTACTCTGGGAAGATCGGGGTCGGAACCGCGCAGACAAACCCGAACGATGGAACGCCGCGAGAAGCGCGCGCGCCCGCCGAGTGCTTTTATAGCCCCGGCTGCGGAGGGTGCCTCGGCGCGCTGCCGCGGCCAGGGCCGCGGCAGCGCGCGCGCGCGCCCGCGCGCGCCCCGCCGGCCCGCGGGTGGCCTTTCGCTCTCGCCTGTGGGCGAGCACGAGCGAGGCGATCCCGCGCGTCAGCCCCGCGGGGTGCGTCAATCTGCATTGCGAGCCGACCCCGAGAGCGATTCCTTCGCCCCCATTTGGCTCCCTCTCTTCTCGACAGGCGGCAGCGGTGGCGGCGTCTTGTCGAGCGACGCAGGCTGCACAGAGCCGGCGGTGTCCGCAAGGGAGATCGCATGGTACAGGCGCTCAACGATTTTGGAGGGGCGTCGCCGCGCACGGCGTGAGGCGTGGCGTTCGTAGAAGGTGTTGCCGCGCGCGGCGTGAGGCGCGGCGTTTGGAAAAGGCGTCGCCGCGCACGGCGTGAGGCGTGGCGGGATGGGAGTGAGTATCGTGGAGGTGGTTCGGAGTGCAGCTCGGGGTTCTGGCGCGTCGCGGGGGCGGCGCGCCAGATCGAGCGGGGAGTCGTGGCGACGGGTGGGAGGCGCGCCGAAGGCTTGGCGCACGATGGATTAGGCGGTTGTGGATAGTTTAGAGATGTGGCGAGTTTTCGGGTCTCAGGCTCGGCGGGTCCCTGTCGCAAACCCGGGTCTCAGGATTGGAGGGCCTCGGCCGCAGCGAGGTCCGCCGACCGACGCCTCTGGACGACGGCGCAGACAAACTCGAACGGGAGCATGGGGCGTCCTGGGTCGCCCGCCGCCTTGCACAGCTGCGCGGCGCTGAACACGCACTGCAGGCGCAGGTTGTACCACATGATGGTGTGGTACACGCGCTCCGAGCTGGCCGCGGCCCGCGACAGATGCTCGATCAGCGCCTCGCGGGCGGTTGCGTCTTTGAGCGGGTTTCCGACGGGCTCCTGCGGATCGGGATGGGACGCGGCGCGAAAGGCGGGGGGGTGAGAAGCGAAGAACGCGCGGCGGGCCGGTCGCGAGCTGCGGGCGCTCGCTCGCCTCACAAGCCCCGATCCTGCCCTGTCCGCACTCGAACGCCATCTCCTTCCTCCCGAGCCGCGCCCGCTCTCCCCTTTCTCTTCCCTCCCCCCTCTCGCCCTCCTCCTCCCCCGCTCTCGTCCTCCCCGCTCCCCCACTCTCGCCCTCCTCCCCCTCTTCCTCCCCTCCTCACCCGCCCCCGCACCTGCTTCCCGGCGTCGGCGGCGGCGTGGGCCTCGCGGGCCGCGTCCCGGCTCACGCGCCCGAGCAGCGTCTCGAGCTCCTCGTACAGCTCGACCGCCTGCTGCTCCTGCGCCGGCGAGACGCGCAACGCGTCCCAGCCGGCCACGCGCCCCGTCTCGCGCGCGGCCGACTCGCCGTCGACGCACAGGCACGAGCCGGCCAGGCAGTCAAAGTGCTCGGACACGAACGAGCGCCCGAGCGGCACCAGGAAGCGGTCGACCACGCCGACGTAGGCGGCAGAGGTCTGCGCCTGGGAAGAGTCGAACCGCGCGAAGAGGCGCGCGGCGAAGCGGCACGAGGTGCGCCACTTGTCCTTGCCGCGCTCCAGCAGCGCGCGCTCCAGCTCGGAGCGCGGCGAAAAGGCCCCGCGACCTGCGCGCGACGAGTCGCTCGTGACGATTCGCTCGAGGTCGGCAGGCAGCAGCGTCGAGATGCTCAGCATCGGGCAGTCGGGCGCTAGCAGGATGCTGCGCAGGTAGCGCGCCTTGATGCTGCAGAGCAGCTCGGAGCTCCACGGCAGCGACCCGGGCACCATCGTCATCACCAGCCCGAACGGCAGCCCCACCTGCGGCGACGGCCGCGGTGGACGCTTGAACAGCTGTGTCAGCACCTCCACGGGGTCCGGGCGCCACGCCGGCCGGCGCGCCGCGGCACCGGCCCGCAGCATCGCGCGCACGACCTTGCGCATGTCACCGCCGTACTCCCTCTCCAGCGCCGCGACCAGCGCCTCCGGAAAGGGTCGCGGGTCGGCGTCCCGGGCGGCGTCAGGAGCGTCCGCGATGCGCCGTCTTCTCGCCTCGAGCACCCGAACCGCCGTCTCCTGCACCGCCAGCCGCCCGCGCAGCAGCGTCGCCTCGGACTCGAGCCGGGCTCGCTCGCGCCGCTCGGCGGCCACGGTCGCAGCCACGGCGGCAAACTCGGCCGACGTCACCGCTGCGCGCTCCTTGAGGCGCCGTCTGCGGTCAGCCGAGTAGAGCTGGTCGCGCGCGCGGCGCGCTCGGTCGCAGGCGCGGCCGAGCTCCGCGTCCGGCCTGGCACCCCGGTCGCACATCGGGGAGGGGAGGGGGGCCGCGCCGGAGCCCGGACGCCGGCCTCGCGGAGTCGCGGGCGGGGCGGGGAAACTGCGGAGGAAGGAGGAGCGGGCGTCTGGTCGGGAAGCCGGCGTCCGGCCGCGCGCCTCGACTGTGTCCGCTGCTCGATCGCGCGGCTCGTCTCCGCCGCGCGGCGGGGACTGCCGTCGCCGTTTTCCGCGGCCTCCGCTCGCGCGCTTCTCGGAGCGCGGGGCCGCTCCGCCGGACGGCGTCCGCACGATGACGAGCCGAGATCCGCGCTGCCGGGGTCGTCGCGCCGAGCGACGTCTCCCTCTGCCCGCGTCTCACGCACGGTATTTTTTGCACGGGCGAGTCCAGCGCGGACGGCGCCTCGCGCGACGGCCTCGACCGGTCCGCGCGGCCGGCTCGGCCGGCTTGGTCCCGACCTCACGCGACCTGCGCGCGCGCCCTGCTCCGCTCGCGCGGGCACGTGCCCTCCGTTGGCGCTCTGGCGTCCCCGAATGCCGGCAAAGGTCTCGCACGAGCCGTCCTGGGTCTGCGAGACGGACTCCGGCTCGCGACGACCGAGCGTCGCGGACTTCGTCTGCGCGGCCGGGCGGGGTGCGGGGGCGCGCGCGCTCGCGGGTCTCGTGGCGCGGGGCCGTTCGGCGTACGAGCCGCGCCGAGGTGGACCCGCGGACGGTGGGAGGGGGGGCAAGGGTGGGCGGGTAAGCGCGCGCGGTCGAGAGGCCGCGCTGCGGTCGCGGTCCCTCGCGCGCGTACTCTGCCCGTGGATCTGCGTTGCAAACCCGAATTTCGATCGCTCGGCGCCGCGCGAGACACGCCGCGCGCCCCCGCGACGCGGAACGCCGCCTGCGCGCTGACAAACGTTTGCGCGCGCGAGGGGAAAAGGCAATCGCGCGCCCCGCCGCACCGTGCCGGCCGCGTCGCCGGCGTCGGCGTCGGCGCCGGCGTCGACGTCGCGCGCGCTTGCGTCCTGCGCGGCGGGCGTTGGGACGTCCGATGCGTTCCTCTCTCGCTCCCCCTCTCTCCCTCTCTCTCTCTCTCTCTCTCTCTCTCTCTCTCTCTCTCTCTCTCTCTCTCTGCGCCGTCGCCGCGAGCTCGCTCGGCCGCGCCCTGGCCCGAGCGGCGACGCGCGGCCCGGGTTCTTTCCCCGCCGGCGGGCGCCGGACGCGCGGCTGCGGTCGCGTCGAAGGACGTGGGGTCGCGACGGGGCTGGGGGAGGGCGCCGCAACCTGCGACCCGGTCGCGAGGGCAGTTCGAGACGGCGCGGAGGGCGAGAGGCGAGACCGTACGGCCGGGTCGCGCGCTCGCGAGGGGAGGAGGGGGTGGGGGTGGTGGCGGAGCGCGCTGGCGTCGCGTTCGCCCCACTCGACGCGAGGAGGGGCGAAAGGCGAGGCGAGTGGGGCGAACGGCGGCGTCTGGAGTTGCAATGGCGAGAGTTTCGCTTCTGTGTGATTTGTGGCGGGTGCGCGTCGGCGACGGTCGGGCTGCCGAGCCTTGCTTTCCCTCCCTCCCCCGGCCGTGCGGCGCGCGATCGGGGGGGTGCAGGCGCGGGGGGAAGGGGAGAGGGGGACCGGGAGGTTGGAGGGGCGGCCAGCGAAGCCCCGCACGCGGGGGAAGAGGCGAGGAACGGAGACGCGATTGCCGAGAAATGCCGCGCGGAGGAATGAGATGGCATGGCATGCGGCGTATCAACGAGGTTTTGTCGAGAACCGCTGCCTTTGACCACGACACGGCCTAGGAATGCCGTGGAGAATGGGGAAGAAACAACTACTGTGTGTGGGGGGGGGGGTGCAAGGAGGCGAACGAGCACAGTTGCGTCGCCGCGGTTGCAGTCGTCAGCGCGAGAGTGCCGACGAACGTAGATCGATGCTCCATCTTGATACAAATCGATCGTCCCACGATTCCGCGACCGCCGCGCGTCCGTCCTTATTTCCTCTCGCTTTTTGCGGACGGTCGGATGCGCTGCTTGGGAGGAGTGCGAAAACGCCTATCTCTGGCCGCCGGATGCGCCCGCGCCTTCCGTCTCTGCGATCGCGTCGTTACACGATCTGGCACGGGCTTTTTCTGATGTAGGGGGGGATCGGTGTGATTTCGGGTTGAGGACGGTCCGAGCGGGCGCCGGGGTGCGCGCCTGCAAAAAAAAAAGACGGAGCGAGCGCCGCTCGGCAGGCACCGTCTGGGCGCGCGTCGTCGTCGTCGTCGTCGTCGTCGCACTCGCGGCTTCCTTGTGCGTGCGCGTTCCTTCCCGCTCGCCGTCTCGTCGGTCGCTTTGCGCGGTCTCTTCGAGCGCCTGCTTCTCTTTCGTCTTCGTCCTGATGCTTATTTCCTTCCTCCCCCTCGTTCTCCCTCCCTCCCCAGTTCGTTTGCTCCCCCCTCCCCCCCGCAGGCTGCGCTGCGTTTTATTCTTCGAAGCAAAGCGGGGGCGAGGTCGGGAGTCTCTTGGTGAGGACCTCGCATCCGTCCTTGGTGACGACGACCTGGTGTTCGAACTGCGCGGATCGCTTGCCGTCGACGGTTGCGGCGGTCCAGCCGTCGGGCCAGGTGACGTCCTTTGCTCTTCCGAGGTTGATCATGGGTTCGATGGTGAAGACCTCTCCCTCCTTCATGACTCCCCTGGCCTTGTTTCCCGAGTAGTGGGGCACGTTTGGCGCGCAGTGGAAGAGGTCTCCGACGCCGTGTCCGCAGTAGGCGGTGACGACCGAGAGTCCGTTCTTCTTGGCGTGGGCGGCGATGGTCTCGCCGATGTCCCTGTAGCGCGCTCCCGGCTTGACGATGGCGATGGCCTTTTGGAGGCACTCGTGGGTGACCTGAACGAGGCGCTTGGTTTCCTCGTCGGGGGTTCCGACGACGATGGTCTCGTTGAGGTCTCCGAACCAGCCGTCGAGGAGGACGGTCACGTCGAGGTTGACGAGGTCGCCGTCCTGCAGCGGGCGCCTGTCCGGGATGCCGTGGCAGATGACCTCGTTGACCGAGGTGCAGAGCGACTTGGGGAAGCCAAAGTAGCGCAGCGGCGCGGGGTAGGCGCCGGCCGCGACCGTGGCCTCGTGCGCGATGCGGTCCAGCTCGTCCGTCGTCACGCCGGGCTTGGCGGCGCGCGCGACCAGGTCCAGCACCTGCCGACCGAGCTCGCACGCGCGACGGATGCCCTCCACCTCCTCGGGCTTGCGCTGCTTGGGCGTGCGCTGCTGACGAGACTCCACCTCCTCCTCCGGAAAGGTGCTGTAGTAGTAGTCCGGCTTGGGGATCGAGTCGGGCACCGCGCGGGGAGGACCCACGCGGTCAGGACGCAGCGAACCCGTGTACGAAAACGGAGGCATCGTCAGCGAACGACCCAGACCGCGCTTGGTCACGTAGTGCCACTCGTCGATCGTCGCCTTGTGGCACTTGCGGTGCTCCGGCCAAGCCTCCTGCGCGCGGAAGAGAGAGGAAGAGAAGGCAGGGGGGCGTGTCGGAGACGCAGAGACGACGACAAGACGCGAGCAATGGCGGAAAGACGAGGGGCGAGCGGACGACGGGAAGAGGCGGGCGGAAAGACGAGGGGCGAGCGGAGGACGAGAAGAGGCGGGCGGAAAGACGAGGGGCGAGCGGAGGGCCGCGGGACAAACGGAGGGGGCGAGGCGGGCGAGGGCGAGAGGGGCAGCAAAGGGGGGGTGGTTGGGGGAGCGAGTCCAACGAGGCGCAGCGGCACTGGAGATTGCCGGAAAAAAAAACGAACGGAGAGAAAAACCGACGGGGCGGGCGATGCTCCCAGCAGACGAAGAGGTGCGTGCGCGGAAACGATGCTAGCCGGCTGCGGCAGTCGCAGCGATCGCCGCCCAGCGACGATGCCCCTTTTTGCACCCTCCCGGCTGCCCCACGCCCTCTCCCCGACTCCCTCCCCCCGCGCCCTCCCCGGTCCCCCTCCCCGACTCCCTCCCCCCGCGCCCTCCCCGGTCCCCCTCCCCGACTCCCTCCCCCCGCGCCCTCCCCGGTCCCCCACCCCTCGAGCCATCTCTTCGTGTCGCAGTCTCGTGCCTCCCCCCCCTCCGCCTCTCCCTCCCTCCGCCTCCGCCTCTCCCTCCCTCCGCCTCTCCCTCCTCCCCCCCCTCTCCCGCGCGCCGCCCGATTGCGCACCGCGAGCGCGGGGCGCCTTTGCTCCGCCTCGTGCGGGCGTCTGGCCCCGTCGCTTTGGCGCGACTCGCACCTTGAAGCATTCCTGGGAGCAGAACGCCGCTTGCGCCTTGTCGAGACCCAGTTCGAGGCACTTGGGACATTGCAGCTTGGCCTCCTTGCCGCAGCGCGCGCAGACCAGGCCGGCCTCCACGGCGGCGGTCATCCTGGCTCTCCTCGGGGACGATGCGCGGACGCGGCTGTTGCGAAAATATGACGACAACGCTCCACAACGAACGCTCGCGCGACACGCGAGTCGGGGAGCTCTGAACTGGAGATGCCGCGCGCGGCCGAGCGCGCGGCCGCCCAGGCGGGACGCGCGCGCTCCACCGCGTGGGAGCGCGGCCGCCCGCCGGCGCGCGTGACCCGCAGCGTGAGCTTGCTGTGAGGAGGCCGAACGGAAGGGGGAACGGGGGGGGAGAAGGGGGAGGGGCGGGGCGGGGAGAAGGGAAAGGGGCGGGGCGGGGAGGTGGGAAACGAGAGGGCTCGAGCACGGCGCTTCGGGCGCGTGAGCGCCCTGCGGAACTTGCTCTTTTGCCCCCGTCCCCGAACTCGGACTCGCACCCACTCGCGGCCGCCCGCCTCCGTCTCCCCTCCCTTCCCCCCCATTTCCCCGAGTCCCACGCCCCCTCCCCCCCCCCCTCTCCTCCCCCGAGTCCTGCGCCCCCTCCCCCCCCCTTCTCTCTCTCGCGCCCTCTCTCCGCTTCCCGACGAGTCCCCCCCTGCTCTCCCGGCTCCCCCCCCCCTCCCCCGCCCCGCTCTCCCCTCCCCTTCTCCCCGCGGTTCCGGGTTTCCCGCTCCCGCGCTGCGTCGCTCGACAAGGCGCTGCCGTTGCGTACTAGTGCGGTCTCGCGGGGCGCACCCCAACCGCGCCAACCCGGATTGTGCTCGGGCGTCAGGGTTGCTCTTGCACGTCGAGGCGTCCCGCAGGGATCGCTCCGATCTGTCTGCTTCCCGCGGGGTCGGTTCGATCTCCCCGCGCCCCCCGTGCCGCGAGCCGGTCGGCCCGTCCGGCTTGCTCCCGCCTTCGTTCGGGTCGCGCTTTCGCCCCGACCCGATCGGCGCAATGTTCGCTTCCAACGCGCAAACCCGCCCTGGTGCGGTTCGCGCGGTCGCTCCTCGTCCCGTCGCCGGCGCCACCCGCGCCCCGCTCGCTCGTCCGTCGCGCCTGCCCATGGCCCGGCGCCCGGTGCCCCGGGCGCTGAGTGCCGAGGAGGCCACGAGCGGCGTCAAGCACGAGCTGACCTACCGCGTCTCGCCCACCGTCGCCGACACCAAGGATCTCTACGAGGCCACCGCCTGGAGCGTGCACAACCAGCTCATCGACGGCCTCGACGCCACCAACAAGCTCTGGGGGTGCGTCCGCGGGGGGGGCGGGCGGAGAGCCGGGGGGAGGGGGGGGGGGACGGGTGGCGCTGGACCCGCGCACCGGTTGGGCCGGGGCCCCGGAGCGTCGTGCCCGACGCTCGCGGCGCCCGCGCCGCGGCGTGCGATCGGCCGCGCGTCTAACGCGCGGCGCAGTCGCAATTGTGCTCGTCTGCCGGTCGTCGGTGCCGATCGCCGCCGCGGCGGGCCTTCCCGCGCGCCTCCCCCGTCCGGGTTTGCTCGCTGGCACAAGGGTGGGCGGCCGAGCCGCGCGCGGGATCGCGCGGGAGAGCGCAGGGGAGGAGGGGGGAGGGAGGGAGAGAAAGCGGGGAGGGAAGGAGGGCTGGGGGGGGAGGGCAGAGGGAGAAAACGAGGGAAAAGAGGAGTGCGGGAGGAAGGCACGAGAGAGGCCGAGGGAGGGGAGGGGAGTGCGGGACGAAAGGTGAGAGGGCGAGGGAGGGGGAGGCGGGAGGAGGAGCGGGAGAACGCCACCCGTCGCCCCGCGAGACCCCCCGCCCGGAGAGGAAGATCCGATTCGAAGGGCGTGCGAGCCGGAGGTCCCCCCCCCTCCCCCCCTCACACGCACACGCGCAAAGGGTGATCCGCACGCGAGGGCCGGAGGAGGGGGGCGACCGCTCCAGATCGGGCCGCCCAGACCGCATCCGCTCGCTGTCCAGAAGCGGGAGCAGAGTCACGGCTCACGCGACAGATTACGAAACGAGGCAAATTCCCCGCTCCTGTGCCCGACTCGCCGATTCGCGCGCGCGTGCGACCCGCACGAACCGAGCGCTCGGCGCACCGGCACGGACGTCGGCCCCCCCCTCTCCCCCCCACCGCAGCCACGCACCGTCCAGCCCGGCTCCGCTCCGCCTCCGCCACCATCCCCCTCCCCCACCGCCCTCCCCACACCTCCCGCGCCCCCCCGCCCCGCTTCGCCCCGCTCGCTCGCCCTCGCTCGCTCGCTCGCGCTGTCGACGCGACCACTGCCGTCGCTCGCGACGCGCGGCTCGGCGCAGGTTTCGAAGCGACTTCCTCCCGACCACGTTCGCGACACTCGCCTCGGACGCAAATTGCGAACTAGTGACCCACCGGTGACGAGGCGGTGATCGGCCGCCCCCGCCCGCCGCCCCCGCTCCTCGGTACCCCGCCTCCCCCCTCCTCCACCCCCCCCTCCCCCTCCTCCGCTCCCCCCCTTCCTCCTCGCCCCACCGGCGCCGCTTTGCCCTGCCGTCGCGCGATCGGGTTTGGCGAACAGCATCCCGCGGGACGCCATTCCGACCGCAGTGTTGGATTCATCGTACCGAGCGAGTGCGCGGCGCGGCGCCGATCGCGACCGCATCGCCGAGCGCTCGGCTACGCCTCGGGCGCCCCCGCGCGCCCGGGCGGAGAAAGCGCGCGCCCAGGCGCGAGGGGACGCAGCGCGGCCCAAGCGGGGCGCGGCTCGGGCACTCGGCAACATCCGTGGTGGCCTCTGCGGCGTGCCCAGCGGCCTGTCTGCGACGGTGCGACGCGGCGCGCGGCCCGCAGGCACCAGCAGCCGCGCAGGCGGCCCCTCCTCGGGCGAGCTGGGCCGGGTCGGGTCGTCAGCCGCGGGCGAGCTGGGAGGAGGTGGAGGGAGTGGGGGGGAGAGCAGGGGCGCGTGGTGGATCGCGCGGTCCGAGGGGGGGGGAACCCCCACGCAAGGCCCGGGTGGCGGGCGGGGGTGGGCGGGGAAGAGCGCGGAGCATGGGGGCGGGGCGGGGGGTGGGGGGGGGAGGGGAGGCTCGCATGGGCTCGGAGCTGCGAGGGGGGACGTGGCGGCGAGCGACCACCCGCGCTCGCCCGGCTCTGGGCCGCGTGCGTCGCCGCCGCCCTTGGCGCGTTCGTCCTGGATCGTCTCCTCCCCTCGTTCCTCTCGCCTCTCTCCTCCTCCTCCTCCTCCTCTTCCTCCTCCCCTTGCTCCTCTCGCCTCTCTCCTCCTGCTCCTCTTCCTCTTCCTGCTCCTCGTGGGCGATCGTCGGCCGCTCCCACCTCTTCCTCCTCGCCTCTTTTTTTCTCCCCCACCTCTTCCTCCTCGCCTCTCTTTTCCTCCTCTTTGCTCTGTTGCCTGACCCTTTTCGTCGTTTCGTGGTGTTCCTTGCAGTTTACAGCGTGATCATGAGCTCTCTGTTCACGTCGTCGTCGTGCGCCGTGGATTCGACGTGTCTTCCCGGCTTTGACTGGGTGATGCAGGGCGCGGTGCAGCTGACGCACCCGGTGATCGGCAACTTTTGCTCTGGCGTGCTGGTTCGCGGGGCGAGCGGCGAGACGCTGGTGCTGACCGCGCGCCACTGCGTGGTGCTTCAGCAGGTCGCGTTCGTCTACCCCTGGAGCTCGTACGGCGTGGTGCTCGACTACCGCCTCTCGTGCGGCGCGGCCAAGGAGCCCTCGGGCTCCGCGGCCTCCTCGCTGGCGCGCTCGGCGCGCTTCGTGCAGGGCCTCTCGGTGCGCTTCACCGACCCGGGGTCGGACGTGGCGCTGCTCGAGGTGCTCGACGAAATCCCGCCAGAGTGGACCGTCAAGCTCGCCGGGTGGGAGGCCGCCTACCAGGCGCCGCCCTTTAGCTTTGTCGACGTCTCGCAGCCCAGCGGGGACGTCGAGAAGACGACCGTCGGCGCGGTCACCGCGGCCGCCTCCGAGGCCGCGCTCAGAACCACGGGAGACGTCGTCCTCAAGAACGACACGTGCGTCGGAACAGCAGTCTCCTGTGGAGTCTACGTCGGCGTCCCGCTCCTCGGGGGCATGGAGGACGGGTCGTCGGGATCGGCCGTCGTCCGCATCGACACCAAAAAGGTCGTCGGCGTCCTCACCGTGGGAGGAGACGGATCCTGCGCCGCTGACGGCAACGCCACGTCGATCGACGTCACCCAGTGGGAAGGAGCCTGGGCCGCAGGCACCAACGCAACCTCCGCCTCCAACGGAACCGCCTCGGCACTCCTGGAGGAGGGGTCGGTCGTCGAGATCCGAGGCGCCGACGACGGACGAGCCCTCGCCACGCCGCCGGACATCGACGAGGGCGTCTACGACACGCAGGGAACGGACGCGGCCACCGCAACCACCGCAATCCTCCAGCCGAGCGACCCAGCGGCAGCGCCCGCGCCATCGGTCGTCGCAACCTCGCCGGCGCCCGACGCCGCAGGGAGCGCCGCGACCTCGCCCGCCTCGACGCCGCTGCCCGTCGACGACGGCGACGGCGACGGCGACGACGACGACGTCGTGGGCAGCGGCGACGAGGACGCGGGCGCCGAGGTCGGCGCCGCCGGGATCGTCGGAGAGGCCGCCGTCGCGGACGACGACGACGACGACGACGACGACGACGCCACGCCCGAGGGAGAGGAGGCCGAAGGCGTCTGGGGCTCCGCCACCGGCGCGGACGGCGGGGCGCAGCCGTCTCCAGAGGCCTCCTCCTCCTCCCCCCCGTCCTCCTCCTCCGCGCCCGCGCTCGAGGCGACGGTGGCCGACGCAACGCTGAGCACCAGCAGCGCGGCGTCCTCTGCGCCCTCGCTCGCCGAGGCGGGCGGCCAGCTGCTCACCTCGCTCGCGGTCGTGGCCTCGTCGCTCGACGAGCGCGCGTACGCGCCCGTCGCCGCGGCGCCGCCGCCGCCCCGCGCCGCGGTCGCGGCCGCCTCGCTCGCCGACGTCGCCGCCGCCGTCGTCGCGCCCTCGCTGGCCGCCGCCGCGGTGGCGGCCGCCTCGCTCGCGTCCCCGTCCCCGGCGCCGCCCTCGCCGTGCGCCCAGGGGGACGTGCTGTGCGAGGTGCTCAACCTGGTGCCTCCCGGCCCGCCGGCTCCCCCGCCGCCACCCCCCGCCAGCCTCTTCGACGCCGTGGGCTCGGCCGGCGGCGACAACCTCGCGGGCCTCTCCCCTTGGGGCAGCGCCGGAGGCGCATCGAGCACCGATGGCCTCGCCACGCTCGTGCAGGAAAACTCCCCGCCCCCACCCGTTCCCTCGCCCGGCGACGACGACGACGACGACAACGATGACGACGACGACTCTGCCGGAGGCTCGCCGAGCCCCGCCGGCGACGACAGCGACTCGGACGACGACTCGGACTCGGACGACGACTCGGACTCGGACGACGACGGCAACTTGACGTACGTGTTCGGCTCCCTGGCGCACGCCTGGACGGTGGGTCTGTGGGAGATTCTGACCAACGACACTGCGACGGCCGCGGACGGCTCGCAGCTCGACTTTCCCGAGCCGGGCTCTGCGGACTGGACGACGCTGACGTCGCCGCTGCCGACGCTGCGCGTGGGCAACGTGGCCCCCACAGTGTACCAGGGCGCCGGGCACGCGAGCGTGCGCGTCCGGCCATACCAGACGCTCAACGGGACGCTGACGGTGGCCGTCTCGTGCCTGGGCAACGTGACCGTCTCGCCCTCGACGCTGACGTTCGAGCCGCGGCAGGTAAACGTCACGTCGACGGACTCTGCGACGAACGCGACGGTCACGACGCCGACGTGGGTGGCCTCGCTGCCGCAGGTGGTCAACGTGACGTCGCTGCCGGACGTCGACCTCGGCGCCACCTCGCAGGCATTTTCGGTCTACCTGGACTGGAACGCGACCGCCGTCGACGGCTCGGCCGTGCAGCGCCGCCGCACGCTGCGCGGCTCGCTGCGCGTCGACCGCCCGGGCCTGGCGATGGAGTACCCGCTCGACGTCGACACCCTGCCGCTCTCGTACAGCGCCGACTTTTCCGCGTTCGCGTTCAACGACACGTACACGGTCTGGAACAACGGCCCCTTCATCCCCGCGCTCTACCTGCGCGTGCCCTGCCCGGTCGCCACCGGCCTCGTGGTCGAGACGTGCGCGGGCGGCCGGCCCGCCAACGCGACGCTCGCGGCCGGGACGGACGTGGTCGCGGGCCCGGGCGCGCCCGCAGACGGCGCCGATCCTTCGGCCGACCTCGCGCGCGTCACCTCGGCCGTCTACGGCGAGGACTGGGGACCCTCGATGCGCCTGCCCTCGGCGACCGAAAAGGCCGAGGATCTGGGCTCGACCTGCACGCGCACGGTCGCGATGATCGCCGAGGACACGACGGTCACCGCCGCCGTCTACCCGACGTTCAAGTTTCGCATCCCCGGCTCGGGGCTCAACTACGCCGAGCCCTTTTGGGCGCGCGTGCGCAAGACGACGCTCGACGAGACGCTCTCGCTGCTCGCCGAGTCGGGCTCGGTCGTCACCGTCACCTCGCTGCCCTGGGAGGGCGTCGCCAAGTTTACCGACATGGGCGACTCGGTCTCCATGCTCGTGCGCATCGAGGAAACGGCCGCCGTCACCTTCAGCACCTGCATCGACTCCACCTCGGTCGTCACCGCGCTCTGGCTCTCGGATGCGAACACGCTCGACATGGTCGCGGCCTCGGACAAGCAGAGCTGCGGCGAGCTCGTCGGCGTCGTCCTCGAGGGCGGCAAGGAGTACGTGCTCGTCGTCGGCTCGCACGGAGCGCTCCGCACCTCGGTCAACTCTGACGGAGGAAAGAAGGCAGGGCTCGTGGTCTCCTACACCAACGACACCGCCACCGCCGTCGCCGCGGCATCGCCCGCGGCCTCGCCGTCGCCCTCGTCGTCGCCGTCGCCAGCGGCCATCTCGCACACCGTGACGGCGCCCACGCCGGCGCCGGGGCCGTCGCTGTCCGTCCGGACGACGTTCGGGTCGCCGGCCGGGGCCCCGACGGTCGCGCCGTCGCCGGCGACAAGCTCGCTCGCGCCGGCCTACGCCGACCTGCTCGACAGCGTCGCGCAGATCGCCGCGCGCTACCTCGACTCGATGTCCCCGCCGCCCCCGCCCTCGCTCCTCGGCTGATCCCGGCGGTGACGGGACCGGGCGTCGCGCATTCTCCCCTGCCCCCGCCCCTCTGCTGACCCCCACCCGGACGGGACCGAGCAACGCGCGCCTTTTTCGGCCCGCATCCCCTGCCGGCCCGGGTTTCCCTTTGCCCGCTGCTCCGCGTCTCCGGGCGCATCTCTGCTCTCGCTGCATATCTTTAGGCTGCGCCTCGTCCCTCCTTCCCGCGCCCACTTTTCTCCTTTTCTCTCTCTTTTTCGCGTCCTCTTTTGCTTCTTTCCAAGGGGCCCCAACGCCTCTTTGGCACCCGGGCGCGCGGCGCGACACGGGACTGGCGGTCCAGCGCGGCGCCGCCGGACCGCTCCCGCACGTCCTCTCCCCCCGGACCGCCCGGCCCTCCGTATCTATCGCCCTCCCTCGACCGACCCGCTCCCTCCGGCGCCCCGCGTTTGGCTCAGCAGCCGCGCCCCAGACCCCCCTTTTCGCCCCGCTTCTCGCTCCTGACCCTTTTCCTCGACGTTTCGTTTCGAGCAGCCTGCCCCCCGTGCCGGCGCACCGACGCGCGAGGCGAAGAGAAGCCGTGCGGCGAGGCTCGGCGGCCGCGTCATCGCGCCGCTCCTCGACGTGCCGCCCAGACGCGTCGCCCAGAGACGCTCCGCCTTGGCGACTCGACCGCCCCCGTCTCCTCTCTTTCCTCAAACCTCCGCGCCTCTGCGTGGACTCGACCCTTTGCCTTTTTTCCCGCCCGGCGGTCGGCCCTCCCGGCTCTTCTCGCGTTGCCTCCTCCTTTCGCGCATCGGCCAGCACCCGACCCTTGGGGGCGCGGCGTGCTGCCCCCCCCCCCCCCCCCCCCCCCCCCCC
>PGFX01000035.1:0-20073 GCA_003612995.1 Prototheca bovis | reverse complement strand
AGGGAGCGGCGGAGCGGCCGGGCGGGGGCCTGCGTTCCGCGCCGCGGGCCTGGTCTCCGCCCTCCCGACCGCGGAACGCGAGGGCGCCATGCGTTCCGGCACGAGACCCCCCCCCCCCCCCCCCCCCCCCCCCCCCCCCCCCCCCCCTGCGCTTCCCTCCCGTCGCTGCGCTCTCCGCCGCTGCCGCAGTCGCCAGCGCCTTTCGCCCTCTCTCACCGCGGGGTGTGTACTCCTTTTCCCCTTGCCCCTCGCAGCCTGTCCGACTTGCACATCGAGCCCACGTCGCCCGAGCACACAGATCTGGGCTTTGTCACGCTCCAGGCACCCTCGTTTGACGCGCAGGATGGATCCGTCGAGGGTGACGCGGTCGTCGCTCGCCCGCACGCCCGCGCACTCGCAGAGTGCGAGGATGTGCAGATCGATCAGTACTCGTGCGCCAACCAAAAGCTTTGGGGCAAGTGCGACGAGGACTGGATGCTCAAGGGTGACTACTGCGCCGTCACCTGCGGCCGGTGCCCGTACACGTGCACCAACAAGCGCGGGCCGGACAACATTCCGTGCACGACCCAGAAAGCTAATAACAACTGCTCGTTTCCCTCGCTGGTCGCCAACGGCTACTGCAACATTGCCTGCAAGCGCGTGATGTCCTGCAGCACGCCCTCGCCTCCCCCCCCCCCGCCCCCCGTCAACAACAGGCTCTGCAACAACAAGCGCGCCCCGGACAACATTCCGTGTACGACGCAGAAGGCCAACAACAACTGCACGAACGCCTACCTGGTCGCCAACGGCTACTGCAACATCGCGTGCAAGCGCGCAGACTGCGGCTCGCCCTCGCCTCCCCCTCCCCCGCCCCCCGTCAACAACAGGCTCTGCAACAACAAGCGCGCCCCGGACAACATTCCGTGCACGACGCAGAAGGCCAACAACAACTGCACGAACGCCTACCTGGTCGCCAACGGCTACTGCAACATCGCGTGCAAGCGTGCAGACTGCGGCTCGCCCTCGCCCCCCCCGCCACCGCCTTCGCCTGCCTCGTCGAGCTGCACGGACGTCCCGCCCGACTCGACCTACACGTGCGCACAGCAGGCCGAGTGGGGCAAGTGCGACGAGGACTGGATGACCAACGACAACTACTGCGCGGCCACCTGCGGCCGCTGCACCTCCACCTCGTCGTCCTCGCCGCCGCCGCCGCCCTCGCCGCCGCCACCCTACGCGTACGACTACTGCTCCGACGTCGCTCCCGACACGACCTACACGTGCGCGCAGCAGGTGGCGTGGGGCAAATGCAGCGAGTCGTGGATGTACGACGGCAACTACTGCGCGGCCTCGTGCGGGTGGTGCACGCTGTCCCCGCCCCCGCCTCCCTTTTCGCCCCCGCCTCCGGCTGCCGCACTCGATGCGACCGAGTTCTGGAGCTCCTCGGAGGGTATCATGCGCGGGACCGAGCGCTGGCGCGTGCACGGCGTCAACTGGTTTGGCTTCGAGTCGTCGTTTGGGGCTCCAGGGATGCTCTGGGGCTCCACCATGGGCCTCAAGGACTACCTGACCTTTTTGCAGTCGATCGGCGTGAACGCCCTGCGCATCACCCTGAGCGCGGACATGGCCGTCGACCCCGACGGCGTCTCCCCGCCCAACAACTCGAGCATCGGCATCATTAACAAGGACAAGAACTCGGAGCTCTACTACTCGAACGGCACCATCCGCACGTCCGGCCAGATCCTGGATATCCTCATCGAGGAAGCGGCGACGTATGGCATCTACACGATGCTCAACATCCACCGCGAGGTCAACAACGGCCCCATCCCGGCGCTGTGGAACGAGACGCTACTCACCCAGGCATGCACCACCCTGGCGAAGCGTTACCTCGAGCAGCCATACATGTTCGCCATCGACATCAAGAACGAGCCCCATGGCTCGGCCACCTGGGGTACGGGCGGCTCGACCGACTGGTGCGCCGCCGCCGGCCGCATCGGCACGGCCATCGCGAACGTCAACTCGAAGCTGCTCATCTTTGTCGAGGGAATCCAGAACTACGGGTCGTACAACGGCAACTGGGGCGTCATGCTCGCCGGGGTCACCTCGTGCCAACCCGCGCTGCCCGACAACCGCAAGCTCGTGTACAGCCCGCACGCCTACGGGCCGTACGTCGCGCTGCAGTCGACCAACTCGACCGACTGGGACAAGTGGTTTGGCTTCGTCCCCACCTCGACCGGCCGCGCCGTCGTCGTGGGCGAATGGGGCGGCTGGGGGCCCAACCACGTCATTGCCAACAACAACAACGATGCCGCCTTCCAGATCAGCTTCATGCAGTACATGATCGCGAGAAACATCACCGACCAGTTCTACTGGTGCCTCAACTGGAACTCTGGCGACACTGGCGGCATCGTGCTCGACGACAACGCCAACTTTGATCAGTGGAAGATCGCCCTGCTCTCCAACCTGCTTCCGTCCGGCTACCAGTAGGATCACGCCAGGTTCGAGGCGAGCGCGGAGAAACCCCTGCGTCCAGAGAACGCCGGGCTGCCCGGCGTTTTCTGGACGATCTCAAACAGCCGAGCGGTTCGCACTGGTCGAGGGTTCGTCGGCCGACCCTGATCGCTCACGCGCCGAGAGATCTTCCGGCGGCCCGGAGCCCGCACGGCGCCCAGCGGTCCCTTTCCCCGGTTCCCTCCTCCGCGACCCCGTCGCCTTCCCCCTTCTCCTCCTCTTCCCCCTTCTTCTCCTTCTCCTCCTCCACTCCTTGTCAGCTTTGCGGCGTCCGCCCGGCGTCCGGAAGAAAAGCCGCGAGCTTCGAAAGGGAGACGACCGATCGTGCGCTGGTAGACGTGCCCAGACGGCCCTCTGCTCCCACCTCCTCCGTCGCTCGTTCCGTTTGCCCGTTTGCCGGTTTCACCCCTTCTCCAGAGCGTTCATAAGCGACTACATTTCGTGCCCCGCCACCCAGGCGTCTCATCGCTCCTTTTCTTTGCTTTTCCTCTCCCTTTGCTTTCCTGCTCCTGCATCCTCACGCATCCCGGCTTGCACAGCCCACCTGTGGCGCAGGCCTCCACCGGGCCTGGCCGCAACGAGCCGATCCCTGCACGCTCTCCGGATTTCAGTCCCTGCAGGCGCCACCGTTCGATGCGTGCCGCGCATCGCTTCGCCCTCGTCCATCGCTTCCTCCAGTCGATCAACTCCTCTGGCGGGTCGCTGTTTTGAAGCGGCCAAGCCGGTCTTCTGTCCCCACGTGGCGCCTCGCGCATCTCTCCCCCTCTTGCATCTCTTCATCTCTCAGCATCTTCTCTGTCCCGCCGAAGTCGACGCCTCGCAGAGGGCCGCGTTCCCGACCGACCGCTCGTTGGCACGTCTCGCGTCAGGGTGGCCCGCTCTGCCTCTGCGCCTCTCGTGGCACTTTCCTCGGAGATAGGGGTCCCACCTCGATCTGCGTCCGCTCGAGGCGCTTCCCACAGGCACGATCGCGTCCTCGCCTCGCCGCGGATTCTCCCTCCCCCCCCCCGCGTTCCCCCACGACTCTCCCTCTGACGCGTGCTCGGCCGGCTCTGCCCTTTTCGTGCCGCGCAAGCGGTGTGTCCGCTCGAATCCCGCGCAAGCGACCCTCCGCGTCCACCCGCCCAGTTTCGTTTCCGACCATCCCTCTTCGTTCTCGCGCTTGTACCTCTCTCCCCATCCCTCGCTTTCTCCCTCGATTCTGAAAGTCTACGCCGATCGCAACATGGCAAAGATGAAATGGGGAAAAGCGGCAAGGGGGGGAGAGGGGAGGGGGGAGAGGCAGCCTCGGAGAAAACGGAAGGAGCAAATGGCGACGACCGACTCGGGCTTGCTCTCGACGCGCGCGGGATCGAGACGACGCGTCGAGGCGTGCGGCGGTTACCGTCTGAGCCCGAGTCGTCCGCGGTACCGGGGAACGCAAGCGGCAGCGAGCGCGCGCACCTGCCCCGAGCGTTTGGCGGAATTGCGCTCGGAGCCGGTGCGCGCGCTCGAGGGTGCGATCGCGCGATCACGCCTTCGTGTGCATGAACCCAGCGAGTCCACCGTCTCCGAGCGCGTGGAGGTGGGTGCAGACGGCCGCGATCTCGGGGGTGGGCGCGCCCTCTCCCACGATGAAGCCGTGCGTCTCCAGCCCCACCTCCTCGGCGAGCGCCTGCAGCCGAGCGACCGTGCGTTCCTCGGGAGGCGCGATCTCTCCATCCGTGAGCATGATGATGTCAGCCTGCGCGAGAGGATGCGAAACGTGGGAGAAGAGATGAATGCC
Organism: Prototheca bovis; assembly: GCA_003612995.1. Taxonomy (NCBI): domain Eukaryota; kingdom Viridiplantae; phylum Chlorophyta; class Trebouxiophyceae; order Chlorellales; family Chlorellaceae; genus Prototheca; species Prototheca bovis. Next base: position 15,821 of record PGFX01000035.1, on the reverse strand, counting down.
GCGTATGCGGGGGCGCGGAGGCGGCGGGCGTCGCGGCTTGGGGAGGGGACGAAAAGAGAGGCCGAACGAGGAGAAAAGGCGCAAGCGTTCCGCGTCGAGGTGCGCCGACGCGAGAGCCGGTAGGCCTCGGCGCCGTCGGCACGCACATCCTTCCAGTGGTCTCGCTCGAGGCGTTCCATGCAGGCCTTGAGCGGGGCGTCGACGTCAGTCCCGCCCCCGAACGAGCGCTCCAAAAAGGAGAGCAGCTGCGGGAGCGCCTTGGCCGCGGGCGTGAGGGCGATCTCGGCCAGCTCGTTGCGGTCTCCGAACGCGTACAGCATGGCGTCTCGGTTGGTGCGAGCGGCGAGGCGCACGACGGCGATCGCACAAGCCTTTGAGAGCGCCTCACGGTCGCCCTGCATCGAGCCAGACGTGTCCAGACACAGCAGCAGCGGCCCGCGGTCGCCCGCAGGGCGGCGGATCTCGCTGCGCAGCGCGCGCGCCGGCGCGCGCGGGCGCCAGCCGCGCAGTTCGTAGCCGAGCAGCGAGCGCTCCGCGAGGCGAGCCCTGAAGAGCTTCTTCGCGACGTTCGGCGAGCCGGGTGCGCGCAGCGCGAGCTCGGACGGGGCCGCGCGGGCGGCCTCGGCGCCCCTGGCGAGGTCGGACGTCTCCGAAGGCACGCTCGGATCACGCACGACGCCGGGGCGCCTGGAGGAGCGCTGGTCGGCAAAGGCGCGCGCGCGGCGCCGCGGGCCCAGCTCAGCGCCACGCCCGAGCTCGGCGACCAGGTCCCTGAGCGGCTTGGCGCGCGTCAGCGCGTCGCACGCTGAGCGCAGCTCGCGCCAGCCCGAGCGGCGCCAGCGCTCCTCGGTCGGGTCGAACTCTGGCGCACCAGAGTCCTCGTTGGCGAACAGCGCGCGGTCCGCCGAGGCGCTGGGGTCAAGCGCCTCGGCCGCATCCAGAGCCTCGAGCGCTGGCGCCCACTCGTCACCGAACCGCTCCAGCGCGTCCGCTGCGGCTCGCGCCGCTGCGGCCTGCGCGCGACGGTCCGGCGGCGGTGCCGAGGTCGGCGGCGAGGCCGGCGGCGCGGTCATCGGCGGCGCGGACGGGGGCGCTCCGTCCGCAGAGGAGAGCGTCCCGTCGCTCTCCTGTGGGTCGCCCTCTCGGCGGTTCTTCCGGTCGTCGCCGCCGTCGGACGACCTTTGCAGCGCCTGCACCGTGCAGTGGTCCTCGCACTCGTCGCCGGGTGGCTCGTCCTCCTCGCCGCCGCCCTCGGCCTCCTCGGGCTCGAACGGGTCGACGTCGTCGTCCTTTCCTTGCGGCGCACGTTCCTCGTCGGTGTCACCGGCGATGTCGTCCGCGTCGGCGTCCCCGGCGTCGTCGCCGTCCTCGTCGCCATCGGCACCCTCTTCGGCATCGGCCACGGCCTCGGCCTCGACCATCGCGATCTCGACATCTTCGGCCATCTGCACGATGTGATGCAGCAGCGCCGACAGCACCGTCGGGTGCCTCGAGCAGTAGCGCGGCAGCTGCAGCGACGCGAGGCGCCGCACGAGCGGGCCCCGCAGCGGCTCGGGGGGCCAGGGGGCGTCCTGCGGCGGCGGCAGCGAGCCGCGCGCCAGGTGCCGGCGCCACACGGCCACCGATGACGCGCGAGTCTCGAGGTCCTCCGCGGAACGCGTGTACGGCAGCTCCGAAATGGCCTGCAGGAGGCCGGCCGACACCGCCTGCGAGGACGACGCAGGCGCGGGCGAGGGCGGCAGCGGCGGCGGCGGCGGGACCCCGCCTCCGAGCCGCTCGACCTTTGTCGCTCCGTCGGGCGCAACCAGGGTCTGGAGAAGGTCCAGAGCCTCGTCCAGCCCCCCCTCCGAGGCGCGAGCGGCGACGAGGCGTCTCCCCGAGGCCGGTCGGGACGGATCTCGTCGGGCTTGGGGGAGGAGGCGCGGTCCCGCCGAGGTTGAGCCGCACGCGGGCTGGCCGTTTCGCGCCGCGGCCGCGACCCGCGCGGTCGCGGAGCGCCGAGCGGGCTGCGGCGACCGGCTCGCGAGATCGCGGGGCAGGAGGGAGCGAGGGAGCGGCGACGCGGCCGGGCGGGGGCCTGCGTTCCGCGCCGCGGGCCTGGTCTCCGCCCTCCCGACCGCGGAACGCGAGGGCGCCATGCGTTCCGGCACGAGACGCCGAGCGCGTCCGCGGGGCGGGACCGCGTCGGGATCCGCGATTGGCAGGGGAGCGGAACTAGGCCGTCGCGCGGTCGGATCCCGCGGGTGGGTGCAGAACGAAACTCTGCGCGGCTCGAGGCCGGAGTCTGCGATGAGGTCCGCCCGGAGCGCGAGCGAGCCGCGCGCGGGCTGGACGCCGCGGCGCGGGAAGCGCTTGCAAGCCGTCCTCTCCCCCCCCCTCCCCTTCCCTTCCCCTCTTTCGCTCCCGCGCCGCGGCGTCCACAGGGCGTTCCGAATCGGAAGCGGAAGCGCGACGCGCGTACGACGAGCCGGCCCGGGCGGACCGCCCGAGAGGCCGAGGGCGCGCAGCGCCATTTTCGGAGCGTGGCCGAGCCGACGCGCGGCCATGCCCGGCTTCGCCGGGCTGCACTCTGCGCGCCGGTCGTCGCTCGGCGTCTCGGCGGGCGCGTCGGGATCCGGTCGCGCGGCCCGCGCGCGGCCCGCGCGGGGCGGCTCGCGGCCCGAGCGCAGGGCGGGTCGGATCCTGCTTGGCTCGATCGGCGTCGACGTGCGTGTCTCGGGGCGCCGCGACCGAGACGGCGGCACCTGGACGTTGGGCGAGGGTGCCGTGGCGCCCCGCCCTTTGGCGGCGAGGGTCTGCGGGAGCGGTCTCTCGCCGGACGGCGCTCCGTTTGCGAGCTTTTCGAGCGCGGCTCTGCCGCGCGCCTCGCCAGGCCGGTCGCCGGCGCCTCTTCCCGCGTTTGTGCGCGCGCACCGCGCCGGAGGGCGGGCCGGCCGGCCGTTGGCGGCCTCCGCCGCGGCCGCCGGGCCTCGTCGAGCGGGGCTGCTGGCCGGCGCCGCTCGCCTCGCGCTCCCCTCGATCCTCTCCGCCGCGCTGCCGCTCGCCGGCCTCTTCACCGCGCTGCCTCTGGCTTCGGAGGCGCGAGGGGCACCGGACGTCGCGGCGGTGGCCTCTGAGTCGCTGCGGGGCGGGGGCCAGGTCTGCGTTCTCGGGAGGCCACGGGTCGGGGACCAGGTCTGTGCCCCCGGGAGGCTGCGGGGCGGCTCGGTCCTGAAGACGTTCGGCGACGTCTGGAATCGCGCGGCCAAGGATAACCTCGGAGAGGGAGCGAGCGACGGACGCGACCCTGGTTCTGCGGGGGCCGCGCCCGAAAGCCCTGCCTCGCCATCTTCGGCGGCATCTTTGGCGACGCCGTCGGCGGCACTGGCATCTCCCCACTCCGCTTCTTCGCGCGATCCTCCATCTTCGCTGGTTCCGCTGCAGTCTTTCGTGCGGGTCCCGATCCCCGGCGACGGCAACTGCATGTTTCGGGCCGTGGCGGTGGGCCTCGCGGCCGCCGAGGGTCGGCCGCTCCCGGGTGGGCGCGAGCAGCTCCGGGCCGCGCAGGCGCTGCGGGACCTGGCCGCGGACGCGTTGACGGCCCCGGGCGCCACCGACAAGCACCCTGGCGCGACCTTTGCGATCGAGCTGGACGAGCCCGTCGCGTCGTACGCGCGGCGCCTGCGCAGGCCCGGCTTTTGGGGCGGCGAGCCCGAGCTCCTGGTGCTCTCCGTCGAGCTCGACCGCGAAATCAGGGTCTACGCCCCCGAAGTCGGCGGCAAGGGCCGCAGCGCGTCCACGAACGCGCCTGGGAGCGGCAGCCTCGCGGCTCCCGCGAACGAGGTCGTGCTGCGGCTGCTGCAAACCTACCCGGGCGGCCCCGAGGCGCCCACCCGCGAGCGCATCCGGCTGCTCTACGTCGGCGGAGCGCACTACGAGGCCCTGCTGGTGCCGCCGCGCGCAAAGCTGTAGCGAGGCGAACACGGGGCCGCGCGGCGTGAAACGGCCGTCGTCGTGCCCCCGCGCGCCAGGTCGACGCTCGCTGCCTCGCCTCTCGCCCCGCTCCCCACCCGTCCGACCCCGTGCGCTTCTTTTCTTCCCCCCTTGTCCATCCGCTGGGGCAATCCGTCTGCTGACCTCTCTGAGATCTCCGACCCCTCTTTTTCGAGTCACGTGACCGACGCTTTCGTTTTCGGCGCGCGTCGCTCTCCCAAACGCCCCCGACCGATCGCTTTCTGCCTCGCTCTCCCTGGCGCGTCCCCCCCCTGCGGTGGCCGCCCCTCTCGCCACCGCATGTAATCTTCGCAGTCTACTCTCCGGTCGTTGCAAGTGGGTGGCGGTGGAGAAATGGGGGGAAAGGGGGGGAAGGACGGAAACGGGGAGAAGGAGGGGAGGAGAAGAGGAGGAAGAGGAAGAGGAAGAGGAGGAGGAGGAGGAGGAGGAGGAAAAGCGGTGGGTCGGCCAGCAGCGGTGCGCGGTGGGTGGGAAAGCTGCTCGGCCCCGCCGTCGCATCCGTCTCCCGTCTTCGTCCACGCGATGGCGGAGCAGCATCGTTGCGGCGATGCGGGGATCGCACGCGGCCACGCGGTCAGAGGGCTCGGGGATCGGAGGCCGCTGCGCGGTCAGAGGGCGAGGCGTGAAGATGAGTCGAGGGCGCCTTGGGGCGTTGGGTTTTGGGGCTCCTGAGGGGGGCGGGCAAACTGGCGCGAACGGGCAGGCGGGGTCAGCGCGCGGCTTGCGAGCTGGATCTGCCGCCCGTGGTCGTCGATCTGGTCCGCGATCGTCCGGAGCGCCGCGGCGGGCATCGCGTCGCGGCGCTCGTCCGAGATGCGGGCTTTGGACAGGTTTGGCGGTCAGATGGCGGCGGTCTGGCCGTCCCCGTCGAGGATGTCGAGCTCGACGTAGAGCGGCTCCGAGGCGACTCCGCAGTCGTTTCCCCCCTTGGTTCCGACGCGCATGTAGCCTCCCTCGCCCCAGTAGGGCGACCACATGTTCTTGATGAGCCAAAAGTCCTCACCGTCCTCCGCGACGCCGTACCCCGAGAGGATGACGGCATGGTCGAGGTGTCCGCGCGAGACCTCGCAAGTCGGGTTGCGGTAGATGCCTCCCGAGTAGAAGCGGAAGTCGTCGTGGGAGGCGTCGATGGAGACGGTGATGGGTCCGCGCTCGTAGACGGCGAGCTTGACGGAAACCGCACCTCCCTCGATGAGCACGGCCTTGCCCGTGAAGTTGATCTTGGGCGACTCTGGCAGCTCGGGCACGTCGTCCGGCACGCGCGGGCCCTCGTCGGCGCCGGCGACGCGCGTGCGGCAAAAGCCGTTGGAGCCCTTGTAGGGGTAGTCCTCGTTGGCGGCCAGGCCGCGGTGCACGTTGAAGATCCAGTCGAAGGCGTGGATCTGCTCGCCACCGTAGCAACCATGGTTGACCTCGTCCCAGTTGCAGTCCAGGATGTTCTGCTCCGAGAAGAGCTGCTGCTTGCCCTTTTGGTAGTACCACGCAGACTCGATCGGGCCGATCGTGCTGAACGTCCAGCACGAGCCGCACGCGCCCTGGTCCTTGACCGGCGAGTCGAACGGGGTGCCGCGCCAGCTCAGCGCGCTCGGAGGGTCGCGCGGGACCGAAGCGACGGTCGAGGCGGCGGCGGCGGCGGCGGCGGCGGAGCCGTTGGAGGTGGTGGCGACCGCGCCGGCGCGCTTGGCCTGCTCGAGCTCCTGAGCAAAGTTGCGGGTCGGGAGCTGCGCGAGCTTCTTGAGGTGCTCGGCGCGGCGGTCGGCAGCGCCGCGGGGCCTGGTGACGGCGGCCCACTCCTCGCGCGTCCAGTCCGCGAAGCGGTTGAGCGCGACGGCATGGCGCGGGGCGTCGACGCCGGCAAAGGCCGGCGTGGCCAGCACGGCGGCGAGCGCGGCCTGATCGTCCTCGGCGGCTCCCGCGGCGCGGAGGTGGCTCCTGGCGGCATCGAGGTGCGCGTTCCAGCGGCGCTCCTCGCGTCCGCGCCGGTTCTCCCAGTCGCGCACGAAGGCGGCGCTGTCGGCAAAGGCCTGTCGGCGGAGGTCGTACTCTGCGCGCGAGGCGTGGCGCCGTCCCGTGGCGTGGACGTGGGCGTCGTAGGCGCGGTCTCCAAAGTGCCTCGGCGGGAAGGCCGCGGCGACGAGCTGGGCGAGGGTTGCCGCGCCAGGGTCGAGGTCGGTGGTGCAGTTGGCGCGCGTGGGCTTGTCGAAGACGCCCTCAGGGATGGCGTCCTCGCCGACGGTCCAGTTGCCAAAGTCGCTGATGTACTCGTCGCGGTGTCCGCCCGTGTAGAGGTTGACGCCAAGCTGGTAGAGGCGCACGGGCGTGCCGTCGGGGGTGACGTAAAACTTGTAGGCCATGGGCATGCCGTCGCGGCTCAGGTTCCACTCGTACACGAGCACGTCGCTGTCGGCCGTCAGGGCCGGGAGGGCGCGCATCGGCGCCGCAGGCCCGCGCAGGGACGCGAGGTCGAGGCCGGGCAGCGCCGAGAGCGACGTGGTGCCCACGTAGACCCAGCGGTCGGCGTCCGAGAGGTCGGGCAGCACGAACTGCAGCTGGTCCAGAAGGTGCTTCTTCGACGCCTCGACCGTGCCAGGCGCGCCGGCGGGCAGAGAAAAGGCAGCAGTGGCCCCGGAGAGGCCAGCGGAAGAGCGCGCGAAGGAGAAGCGACCCTCCTCGGGGTGGCGGCGCTCCCCTCCGACGCGCACGAGGTGATCGTGCGCGTGGCGGCGCCTCTGCTCGCGGGCCTCGGCGTGGCGGTCGCGGGTACGCTGCTGCTCGGCGCGCTCCGAGGCGAGCAGCTTGCGGGTCGGGCCCGCGTGGCTGCCGCTCGTGTCCTCGTAGAGACACGCCCAGTGGTCGCGCGCGGGGTACTCGCTGTAGCGCGCGTGGTCCTCGGCGACCGTCGTCACCGTCTCCACAAAGTCGCGCACGATCGTCTGGTTGCCCACCGTCGAGTCCTGCCACACCTGCACAAAGTTCCGAAGACCAGACTGCTGGTACTCGGTCACGTACGGCACCGAAAAGTTGTACGTAAACTGCCACCGGGGAAGGGGAAGGGGAGGGGTGAGAGACCGCGGGGCGAGCAGGGGGCGGAGGGGGTGGCGGCGCGGGGGGGGAGCTGGGCGGTGGTGACGGGGACCAGAGCGAGCCTCGGCGAGGAGCTCTTAGGATTCCAATCAATCAGGTCTGCGATCACCCTCGCTCCCCGAATCCCCCCAGCCTCCCCCCAACGCCTCGATTTCAGACCCCCAAATCCCCCGCGAGCGCCCCGGTCCCCCACCCCCTTCCCTCTCCCCCTCCCCGCTCTCGCCCCCTCCCTCTCCTCCGTCCCCAGCCTCCATCCCTCCCCGCTCCCTCCCCGCAACCCCACGCGCCGCCTCCGCGCGCGTGGGGTTGTGCCCTTCCCTTGCTGGGGCGCCAGACGCCAGACGACAGACGCCGGGGTCCGGGAACCCGACGGGGGGCAGACCGCCGCAACAGAGAGCAATCCAGCCGACGCGCCACAAACCGACGCACATGGAAGATTTCGGGCCACGTCGGGCGCTCGGGCTCGCTCTTGCCCTTGCGCAGGGCCGCGGCGGTTCCGGGGAGCGCGAGGAGGCACCCAGCCAGCGCAAGCGCGCGGGCTGCGCGAGCCGACGCGCGGAACGCCGCCATCGCGCGATTTTTAGAAATACAAGGATCGAATTCGAGCCGCGATGGCGGGCGGTCTGGTGGGACGCGGACGCTTGGGGTGACCCGCGACGAGCCGCCCGCGGCCCCGCGCGCGGGCCGCGGGCGGCCGCGCGAGGGTCATCGAGGTGTGACTCGAGGTGTGGCTCGAGGTGTGCCTAGGCAGGGACCCGGCGAGCCGGGGTCGGCCCGCCGCCGCCGGGCGCCGGGGGGGCGCCGGGGGCGGCGGCAGACGCGGGAGCCTTGCGGGGGGGGCAGCCGGCGGCCGAAGACCGCCGGCTTGGGAACGCAGAGGAGCGCGTTCGTGCCGATGGCCCTCTGGCCGCGGCAGAGTTGGCGTCGCGCTGCCAGACGCCGCCGCACGTCGCGCAGCGCAGCGTCCCGTGGGGGTCGGCGGCCTCTTGGACGTGCTCCAGGCGCCGGAACGCGCCGCGGCGCGAGCAGATCTGCGACGTGTCGTGCTCCGGGACGAAGAAACCGTGCAGACCGTGCTTGCTGAGCATGCGTCGCAGCAGCGCCGTCGAGCCCGAGGCGCGCAGGTGGCTGCCGATCGGGCCGTTGGGCAAGCGGGAGTGGCTGCCCATGGCGATGGTGATCCGCCAGCGCCCCCTGCACTTTCGTGCCATCTCCTCCGCCCATCGATCCAGCGCGCGCTCGCGGGCGATGTGGCTCGAGACCCACAGCGCCAGGTAGTGGCTGCTGTCCAGCGCGCGCTCGCGGGCGATGTGGCTCGAGACCCACAGCGCCAGGTAGTGGCTGCTGTCCAGCACACGCTGCGCGCCCTGGACGTGAGGCGCGTGGTGCGCGAGGTACTCGTACGACCGCTCGATCGTCTGCATCTTGCGCGACGGCGCCGAGGCGCGCAGGCGCTGGAGCGTCATCAGCGCCGGGGGCGGGAGGGGCGGCAGGGCCGCGGCGGTGGGCGCGGACGTCGGCGTGGCATTGGCTTGCGAAGGCGACGTGCGGTTTCGCCCGAAGCCCCGGCCCCCCCGCCTCCCGACGCCCCCACTTCCCTCCCTCCGCTCCTCCCGACGCCCCCACTTCCCTCCCTCCGCTCCTCCCGACGCCCCCACTTCCCTCCCTCCGCTCCTCTCGACGCCCCCTCCCCCACTCTCCCTCGCTCCCCCGCCGCCTCTCCCTCGCCCCCCTCCCGCGCGCCGCCCCGCGCCTGCATGCCGCCGGGCGCGCGCGGGAGCGGCGCCGGGCTGCGCCCCGCATCGCGCGCCCGCTCCGTTGCGGGCCCATTGCGGGGCGACAAGACGCCGATGGGTCCGATCGTCGACTCTCGAGCGTGCCGGTGCCCATCGACGACCGCGCGCATCGGGCTGCGGCAGCTTTCCGTTCGGCGCGCCAGCCGAGCTCCTCCCCCGTTCGCTCCCCCCGCCCCCGCGCCCGCCCAGCGCTCGAGGAGCCCGTTCGTCCGTCGCGCAACGCAGCCTCCGCGGCAATGGCGCGCGCTCCTTCCTCCAAAGGCGGCAAGGTCGCCAAGACCGGTACCTCTGGCAGGTGCGACGCGAGACGCGACTCGCAAGCCGCGAGTAGGCGCATGCTGCGCGGTCGCTGCTCGCTCCCCCCCCCCCCCGCTCCCCCACCGCGCGCGGCGCCCGACGCGAGCCTCTCCCTCATTTCGCCGCGCAGGGCCGGCACCAAAGGCCGCAAGATGCTTTCGACGCGCAAGGGCCACGAGCTGAAGGACGCCCCGAGCGCCAAGAAGAGTGCGCGGGCCTCTCGGGCAAATGTGGCGAGCGCGGGCGGGGGCACTCCCGGGGGCATGCGGCGGAGGAGAACAGCCCGGGAGGGGCGAACGGCAGAAGCGAACGGCGAAAAAGCGGGGCGAGCGGCGAGCGTGACGCGGGCGCGCGGTCGTTCGCGTTCGCGTCTGCCGTCGGCTGCTCCGTGCCGCGTCGCGGCTTTGCCCCGTCGCCCGCTCGGCTCACCCGTTCTTGCATCCTTTTCCGCGCAGACAAGCTGGAGCTGTTCTCGGACGACGAGGCGTCGGACGGCTCGGTCTCGGACGAGGACCTGGGCTCCGGCTCGGACTCTGAGCTCGAGCTCGCCTCGGACGACGACTTTGGCGCCGGCGGCGCGGAGGAGGAAGAGGATTCGGATGAGGAGGGTTCGGACGAAGAGGAGGATTCGGATGAGGAGGAGGGTTCGGAGGAGGGTTCAGACAAGGAGGGTGCTTCTTCGGACGACTTTGCGCTTGGCTCGGGTTCGGACGACGACGAGGAGCTTGACATCGAAAAACAGGCTCGCAAGCTGGACGCTCGACGCGAGCTCGAGGCCAAGGCCGCCGAGGCCGAGGCCGTCGAGATGTCCGGCCGCAAGCGCCGTCGCGGCCGCGAGGAGGAGCAGGCCGAGGCCGAGGAGGCCGAGGAGGCCGAGGAGGGTGGCGCCGGCGATGTCGAGCTCACCGAGCTCGGGCTGCTGCTGCCCAAGGGCGCCGGCGAGATCGACCTCGGCGCGGCGTCCGAGGAGGAGAGCGAGGGCGGGGAGGGGAGTGAGGGCGAGGAGGAGGAGGAGGAGGAGGAGGATGGCGGCGCCGCCTCACGGTCGCTGCTGCTGTCCGGCACGACGGCCGAGGACGACGAGGATGCGTCTCCGTTCCATCCTCCCGCGGATCTGTCGTCGGCGAAGCGTCGGATCGAGGCGATCCGTCGTCTGCTGGGATCGTGGTCGTCTCGTCCCCGGTCCGCGGCCCCCCGGTCGGCGTACGTCTCGGAGCTTCGTCGGTGCTTTTGCGCGGCGTACGGCTACAACGACTTCATGGCGGGCGCGATCCTGCGTCTGCTGCCGGTGGGCGAGGCGATCGAGCTGGTGGAGGCGGTGGAGCGCCCGCGCCCGGTGACGATCCGCGCCAACACGCTGCGCGCGCGGCGTCGCGACGTGGCGGCGGCGCTGATCGCGCGCGGCGCGAGCCTGGACCCGATCGGCCCGTGGTCCAAGGTGGGTCTGGTGGTGTACGAGTCGCAGGTGCCGATCGGCGCCACGCCAGAGTACATGGCTGGGCACTACATGCTGCAGGGCGCGAGCTCGTTCCTGCCCGTGATGGCGCTCGACCCCCGCGAGGGCGAGCGCGTGGTGGACGTGGCGGCCGCGCCCGGCGGCAAGACGAGCCACCTGGCCGCGCTCATGCGCGACAAGGGCACGCTCATCGCCAACGAGAGCAGCAAGCCGCGCTGCAAGTCGCTGGTGGCCAACCTGCAGCGCCTGGGCGTCACGTGCGCCATGGTGACCAACATGGATGGCCGCGACCTGCCGCGCGCTCTCGGCGAGCGCACCGCCGACCGCGTGCTGCTCGACGCGCCCTGCACCGGCACGGGAGTCGCCTCCAAGGACCCCTCCGTCAAGGCTTCCAAGTCGCAGGAGGACATCTGGAAGGCGGCGCAGCTCCAGAAGCAGCTCCTGCTCGCCGCCATCGACCTCGTCGATGCGAGGTCGCCCAACGGAGGAGGCTACGTCGTCTACTCGACCTGCTCCATGATGGTCGAGGAGAACGAAAACGTCATCGACTACGCCCTCCGCCGCCGAGACGTCAAGATCGTCTCCACCGGACTCGGCTTCGGAAGGCCGGGCATGGCCAAGTGGCGCAACTTCCGGTTCCACCCCTCGGTCGCCGAGGCCAGACGCTTCTACCCGCACGCGCACAACGTCGACGGATTCTTCGTCGCCAAGCTCAAGAAGATCTCCGACCTCAAGAAGACCGGCAAGGACGCCCAGAACGGAGCCGAGGCCGAAGAAGATGGCGAGCCGGGCTCCGACGCTGAGGACGCCGCCGAGGTCGCGCCCGAGACCAACGGCAAGCCAAAGCACAGGCGCGGAGGCAAGGGAGCCAAGGCGCAGGAGGCCAAGGCGCAGGAGAACGGAGCCGCGGCGCCGGGAACGCCCAAGGGCAGGGGCAAGCCGGCCGCCGCGCCGACCGAGGACACGCCTAAGAAGGAGAGCCGCATCCTCAGGCAGGCAAAGGCCGAGCTCGAGGCCGAACGCGCAGCCAAGGCCGCCCAGGAGGCCGCTGTCAAGGCCGCCGAGGCCAAGCCCAAGGCTGGCAAGCCCAAGGCGGGCGCCAAAGCCGCCGAGGCCAAGCCCAAGGCCGCGGCCAAGGCGGGCGCCAAGAAGGCGGTCGCCGCCAAGGCCGGCGCCAAGAAGAAGCGCACCGCGTAAGAGGTCCGGTGGATGCCGAGGATCTCTTCGCGCGCGCCCCGATCGCGCCTCGCCCACGGGATGTCTCGACCCGCTCCTCCCCTTTTCCTCGATCGTTTCCACCGACCCTTCTCGCTCCCGTTTCCCCTCGCCGCATTCTTCCTTTTACGCGCAGCCCTCGCTCTCCGCGGCGTCGGCGCCGCAATTCGTTTCCGACACCCACCGCTTGGACGGCTGCACTTTTTCTTCTCCCTCTTACCCCCTTCCGCCCCCAAAAGTTGCTCGTTTCCGTCGCTTCGTCGTCGACCAGCCGCTGGTGCGGTCGTCCACCCGTCGACCGGTTGCTCGTTCGGTCGTCGACCCGTCGACCGGCGGCTCGTCTCGCCGCCCGCCCCACCTCCCCCTCTTTGCTCCCGTCCCTGCCGCTACGCTCCTTCCCCCCCGTTGCTCGTCTCCCGCTCCGTTCTCCAGACTTCGCAGACCCTCTCCCCTTTCTCGGAAAGCCGCACCGCCTCTTCCGCGCCCCTCTCCGCGTGTCAGCGCCCGCCCGCGCCCGCCCCGTCCCAATCCCTGCCGCGCGTTCTGCCCCCGCTCTCGGTTCGCGTCTTGCTCATTTGGTTCGCCGCTCGTTCCACGCATCGCGTTCGAGAGAGGGACTGGGCGTGGAAGATTGCCGGCTTGAGCAGTGTGCTTGCACGAATCGGTGAGGCGCAAAGGCGCGCGGGGGGAAGAGGGAAGAGGGGCGCAAAGCGCGCCAGGCACGCAAAGGGAAGTGGGGGGAAGAGGGGAGAGGGGCGCAAAGCGCGCCGGGCACGCAAAGGGAAGTGGGGGGAGGAGGGCTCAAGGCGCGCCACACGCGCGGGGCGGGAGGGCTTCTCGAGAGGCTGAACGAGTTCAGACAAAGGACACGGAGCCGGGTGGTGCGGCTCGGCGTAGAAAGCGTCGAATTGCTCGGGGCGAGCGCAAAGCGGGGCGGCGCGAGGACGACCTGAGGCGCACAGAGCGCCCCGGAGTCGCGCGATGCGCCGTGATGAAAGCGGAAAATCGGGTCCGCGGGCGGCAGAGAGTCGCCGGGGAGCGCGGGGCGCGGTGGTGGCGGCACCGCGCGCGCGTCAAAGGGTTCTTCGAGACGCGGACGAGTGGTGGCGACGGCGCCGCGTCCAAGGGACAGGGGCACAGGTGGCAAAGGCAGGCGCTGGCCACAAAGGGGCAGGGAAGAACAAAACGGGGCACAGCGGTGGACGGAATGCGCGCGCGAGAAAACGGGAGCACTGGCGCACGAGAAGACAAACGGGGGGCGAACGCGAAGCGGGCCAAAGCGGGGCCGAGGGAGGGGGGGGGGAGGGGAAAGAATCTGCGGCAGAAAAAAACGGAGGGCGGCGAAAGCGCGCGCGGACGGCGCAACGGAGGCCGAGCATCAAAGCTGCGGCCCGTCGCCGACGAGAGTTCGAAGGTCGAGGGCAGGCGGCGTAACGGAGAAGGAAAAGAAGGCCTGCGCGGGCGACGGAGAGGCACCGACGCGGCCACGAAAGGTGACAAAGAGAGCTTAGAAGCCGGGGGCTCTTGGACGGGAGAAGGCTCACACGCCCGCGGCCGCCGCCTTCTCCGCAAGATCGTCGGTGACGACGGTCGCGCCAGAGCAGACAGCCACCACGACGGCACCGGCCTTGGCGACGCTCATGCCGCGCTTCGCGTCGCCTGCGCATGCCGACTCATCCATCGGAAACGGAAGCCCAAAGGGGTCTTCGCCCGCAGGCTCGCCACCCTCTCCGCCAAACGACGCATCGTCGCCGTTGTTGTTGTTGTTGTTGTTGTTGTTGTTGTTGTTGTTGCTTCCCTTTCCGTCTCCGTTGTCTCCGGAGCGCCTCTTGTCGTCGCCGCCGCCGCCCCAGCGGCCACGGCCGCCCCAGCGACCACCCCCTCCCGAGGAGGAGCCGCCGAGGCCACTCCCGCCCGAGAGGCCGCTGCTGAGGCCACTGCCGTCGGCGACCAAGCGGCCAAAGGCGAGGGGATCCAGAGAAGTGCCGCGGAACGGCGGGTGGGACGCGTCGGCGGCACCGCCCGAAGGGAGCCCGACCGGGCAGGTGGGGCCAGAAGCAACGACCCCCCCCGACGCCTGGCCCGCGGACGCGTCGATGCCGTCGAGGCTGAGGGAGCCGCTCGCGTCGTCCCACGAGGAGTCTCCCCCGCGCCGGACGCCGGCTGGCAGCGGGCAGACGGGCCCGCGGCGCGGCGCGGGGTCCGGGCGCCAGGCACCGGGAACGAACGGGCCGAGGAGCGGGTCGTCCTCGACGGCGCAAGAGCCGCCAGGCGCGGGCGGCGGGCAGGCCGCGGGCGGACAGCACACGGCGTGCGCGGCGAACGGAGAGGGGCCGACCGATGCGGAGGCGTGCGCGAACGGTCCGCCACGCCGGCCGGCCAGGCGCGCGGGCGCCGAGCGGGGCGCGCCGACGGTGGGCGAGGCGCTTGGTGCGCCGGCGGCGGCGCGGCCGGCTAGGCGCGAGAGCGGCGCGAGCGCGGGGCCACCGTGCGCGCGCTCCCCTGCGACGGCCCTGGCGGCGATCTGGTGCGTCGGGCGCGGGCTGAGCGTGGGCGATGCCGAGCCCTGGCGCTGGAGGTGGTGGCGGTGCGGGTGGGCGTGCAGGTGCCCGTGCGGGTGTCCTGCGTGGCCCGGTCGGCCGCCGAGCCCACCCGTGGCCGCGGGAGCAGTGGCGCCGAGCCGGCGACCCGCGGCGCAGCACGTCGAGCCGCCGGTGCGGGAGTGCCTGGACGACCGGATCGGCACGGGCTCGGACCGCGGCACGGGGCGTCCCGTGCCCGAGCACTCTTTGCCGCTCATCGCGCGCTCGAACGACATCTCGAGCGCGGGATACGTGACGCCGCGCGCCAGGGCGATCGGAGGCGCGGGAGCGGAGCGACCGGGGAGAGGACAGCGAAGCGGGAGCGAACGGACGGCGGCGGCAGGGCCCTCGCGGCGGCGCCGGACGGCGGCGGCGGCGGCGGCGGCGCGAACTGAGATCTCAACGGCGGTCTCGACGCGCCCGACTGCGGAGCGACGGCGCGCTCTACGGAAGCTCGCCTTCCTCGGCCCCGACGCCGACCGAAACCCTCCCCGCTCTCGCGCCCCCCGCGGGGCGCTCGCCGACCCTCGGCGCGCCTCCCGAGCCCTCGAGGCCACGTGGGGCGGGCGCAGGCGCGACGGGCGCCCGGGCAAAGGGGTCTGGCGAGAGACGCGATCCGGCGCGCTCGGCGGGCGTCGCGGCTCGCGCGCGCCTCGAGACTCGCGAAATCCGGGCTCTCGACGCGCCGAGCTCGCTCGCGAACGGACGGGTAGAGGTGGCCGCGGAGGAAAAAAAAACGAGCGTCGCGCGCGCGCGGGCTCGGCGGGGGAGAGGTCGCGGACCGCCTGCGGCTCTTCGAGACGGCTCGGAGCGGCGTTGTCCGCGGCCAATCGAGAGCGCAGGGCAGACCTTGGACGCGCGGCGGAACGCGCGTCCAATGGGAGTGCGGGGCGGACGCTGCCCGCCCGCCGCGCGGGCGCGCGGCGCGCGCCCGCGCGGGCGCGCGCGGGCTAGAGCCTGGGCGCGCTTTCTTCCGCGGGCTATCCTCCCGCGGGGCAGGCCGCCCGAGCCGGGCGGCCGCGCGGCGCGCGGCGCTCGCCGGGCGCGCAGGATCGAAACGCGCAGCGAACGCCGGCCGGGCCCTCTTTTGTCAGGTCGAGCCAGGCGGCGAGCTTGCGGAGAACACTTGTCGCAATGGCGCAGCGTCTCACCTACCGCCGTCGCCACTCTTACAACACCAAGAGCAACGCCCAGAAGGTCGTGAGGACCCCTGGTGCGTCCTCTGGCGGCTCTGGAGCGCTCCCAAACTCGATCGGGAGAACGCCAATCGGCCGAAACGTGCCGCGAAGGGCGGCGGCGCCCCGCTCCCGGCGGTGCCATCACCGCGCTTCCCACCCCCCCCCCCCCCCCCCCCCCCCCCCCCCCCCCCCCCCCCCCGCCCCCCCCCCCCCCCCCCCC